>PVJC01015462.1:0-35019 GCA_004026665.1 Murina feae
CTTGGTTATGAGAGTCAGCTGTGTCTACAGTGGGAGAACTTCTGTGCTGGAGACACCCTTATGGGGCAAGAGTTGTTTCAGTGGGGCTTTTGTGCTCACTGCATCTGCCCCGAGTGTGTTCCTTGTGGATCTGAGTTTTATTTAGGATGGTCCCACTCTGGCCACTGGGTGAGGCTGGCTCTTGTATCTTTAAGGAGGTATTGATTTAGCCTTTGCCTTAGGCTACTCAGCCTTTTATATGCAAAAGCCTCTGATGCAGCTTGGGAGGGGCAGGGCCTTGGGGAGTCTGCAGGGCAGGGTAGAGCAAATAGCTATGGCTGCTTCTCAGCCCTGCGCTAAGAGACACTGGGTCTCTGTGTCCCGCGGTAATTGCTGCAAGCAACGCTGAGAGAAACCAGCTTTGGATTTCCTCCCAGTGCCAGTCAGTCCCCCTTCTCCGGGTGTGCATGCGTCTGGGTCCTCAGAAATTCGCCTGGAACTGGAGTTCAGAGCTGCCGGGAGCTTGTGGTTCTCTCCGGTTTGAAAAAGAACCGCGTCCTCCGGCGCCAACCCTCTCCCCAAGCCCCATGCGTGCGCCTCCGTACCTCTGTATGTTGCTTCCGCCACTCCTCTGAGTCTCAGACTCTTTCTAGTTGTAGAATTTTCACTCAGCCAGCCTTCCTGTGGATGTGAGTGGTGTCCGTGTTTTCTTTTCGTGGTTATTCTGAAATAGTTGTTCACAGCTGCATTTACGGTGTTTACCTTATGTCCTGTCTTCTGTAGTAATATTACTGTAGAAAGAATTTGTCAAGAAGAAGAGCAGTCCCACAACCATTTGTACATGAACAGTGGAGAGGTGCCTGGATCTCATTCAAGTGCTACCTCTCAGGAGGGAAGGTGCTTCAGCCAGTTCCCTCATCCACAGGAAAGAAGTGCCGAGGCAGGGTCCGAGTCCTTACTAGAACAGTGGCCCCACCAACAGCCAGCGCCCCTTCTACCAGACCACACTGCTGTCATTGCGTCACTGTGTACTTACTGTAAGAACAATATTTGGCAGTACAACCCAATTAAATATTTCCAGAACTACATGAATTAGTCTGCTGATTTATTCATTCTTAGATCTGAAACAGTGATAGTCAAGAAAATAGTAGAGTGAATCTCAAATAAGCTATGCTCCCTAATTTAATTTATCTTTATTGATGAAAGTATTACTGATGTCCCCTTTTTTCCCTTTATGACCCCCTCCACCCCATTTTCCCCCACCCACCAGAACTTCACTGCAATAAAAAATGTCTTTGTTCATATGCATCTTAAAAATAAGATTATAGTCTGTTAGGTGCAGCGTTTTTGACCATTTAATCCAAGTGTGTGGAGAGGAGTGGTGGTACTAATGTTTCATTAGTAGTTTCATCGCACACACACAGTGACTGTCCACTTGCACTCCTTTTCTTGTGAGTAGGTGTGTTCAGTGAGCACTGATGCACATCTGGCACATCAATATAATTCTGTATTATCTACAGAAAAATGTTAATCCAGTCCTTCTGTATCAGCTAGCAAACCTTTATATTACTTCGCTCTGCAATTTATGAATATGTATTGTAATGATAACAGTTAAAGTTAATAGAGTTTTTTTAGACCAGGCAACACATGTTCAAGGCAATAAATATCATCCCTAGAAAAATGAAATGTTCTGGGAAAGAGTCAAGAGTTGTTGATGCTACCCATCCACCTCTTTGATTCATGATACTGTTGTTGTTATTGTTTTAATAATTTGAAGATACCCCAGGGGACAAATTTTTTTTTAATCTTTTATAAACCCTTCACCATGGTGACCATTCTTTATTACAATAAAATCTTAAGCATGACAAGGTAAAGTAGAGAACAACTTTAAACAGAGAAAACACACTTTTTACTAGTACCTTTTAGGGGAGGAGGGATCTTTTGAATTGATTCCATTGCTCTGACACTTATAACTTTACATTTTGTTTTCAAAACGAAAACATCCCATTAGAGCAGAAAAGTGCTCTAGATGGGACATGCCAAGGGGAACCTAGGGGAGACCCCTTGTGCATACCACGCAGCCCTGCACAGAAATTCACTTTCCTGATCTCTTTACAGATTTTGGAGGATCTTTGTATTTTGCTTTAATAACGTAGACTTTTATTTCTTTACTAGTGGCCCAGTCCACGGATTCTTGCACATTGAAAGGAAATCAGGAGCTCATGCCCGCATGCCTGGGGAGTTTCCACATCCCTGTGAGCCACTCACATGGGGAATCTGTCCTCCTCATGGCAGCTTCCTGAAAAAATATTCCCAAATGTCCCTTCTGCTGCATGGGTCGCGCCTTGCCAGCCAGGAGGTCCCTGGTGGATGCCTTGGGCCGTGCTGGACACTTTCCACTGCTCGGAGCCAGATAAGAGACACTCCAAGGTGAATAATACAAAGTTGAGGATCTTGGGGGACGGGGGTGCTCTGTTGCCCATGCCCCCATCCTTCAGATCCATCTCTCTTTGACTTTTACCCCAGTTGTCAGTTGCTACCTTGTGGCCGCTGTAATATTCCTGCCTTCCTCTGTAGCTCGGGGGCAGTCATTAAGGGATGAGATTTGATCTCAATGCCCAATGCAGAGTTCCAGGAGCTGGCGGTAATATCAGGCTCATCCTGGTTATTCTGAATGTCTACGCATCAACTCTTCTCCGGAGATTGTAACTGTAGGCTCATGGGGTACTAGGGATGTAGCAGTGCGCTAAGCGGCAAGCGTCTAGGGCCCAGCCGAGACCAGGTGCCACACTGCTCCCACTCATCCCAGCCCCGCTATGCCTGCCACCGCCACCGCCACCGCCACCACTGCTTGGTAGTGCTGCTGCAGAGGCCAGAGAGGCTCATGAAGCCGCAGCAGTGCTCACCAGCCTACACTCACTCACCCACCAACTGTGAGCCGGCTTCTGGCTAAGCAGGGGTCCTCACCCGGTGGGAGTGCACTAACCACCAGGGGGTAGCTCCTGCGTTGAGTGTCTGTCCCCTGGTGTCCAGTGTGCATCATAGCAACTGGTCAACCAGTCGTTCCAGTCATTAGGTCATAAGAGTCACTTAGGCTGCCCTAACCAGTTTGGCTCAGTGGATAAAGCATCAGCCTGGGGACTCAAGGGTCCCGGGTTCGATTCCGGTCAAGGGCATGTGCGTTGGTTGTGAGCACATCCCCAGTGGGGAGTGTGCAGGAGGCAGCTGATCGATGCTTCTCTCTCATCAATGTTTCTAATTCTCTACCCCTCTCCCTTCCTCTCTGTAAAAAAAATCAATAAAATATATATTTTTTTAAAAATAAATAAATAAATAAAAAGTCGTTTTGGTGTTTATATAGATGTTATAAATATAGTTTCTAGTTCAAGAACATAAAGAATAAAATAGGAATATTCACCTTACTGACTTTCACAAGGTCACCTAACAAGTCTGTAAAGTAAATCGAAGTGATAGTTGATAGAGTACATTCTTGTGAATTTATAACCCTACATATAAACTTAAATCTGTAGCATATTGTCCAAGGAATATACCTGAAAGTTACAGATACAAATATATCTATATATAATGTGTTTTAACACTAATTTACTATAAATAATAGTAGCTAACACTTATATTGTGCTTTCTCTGTATGAGACACTTTCAAGTGCTTTACACATTCAGATCCACATTGCAGAATCCAAAAAAGCTCTGAAAACCAAAAGTGATTTTCATAAATTTGCAATAACTCACTTAGTGCTAAAACATGACCTGAATTTACTTGAAGCTACTTAGAATTTTTTATTTTTTATTTACTTATTTGTCCCACCCAAGGATATGTTTCTGTTGATTTTTAGAGTAAGAGGAAGGGGGAGGGAGAGAGAGAAAGAGCAATGTGAGAAACTGATCAGTTGCTTCTGGTATGCGCCCAACCTGGGATCGAACTTGCAACCTAGGTATGTGCTGTGACCCAGAATCAAGCTCATACTTTTTGGTGAATGGGGCAGTGCTCCAACTAACTGAGCCACCCAGCCAGGGTGAAGCTATTTATAGTTTTTATTGACTCTATTTAATTTGAATATTCATTTATTATATTAATGTGCAGAAATATTAATGGGCTTGATTGTGAAGTGCTGCACCAGACCTACTAGCTCTACATGTTTGTGGGTCTCAGGTATATCATCTTAACCTTTTTAAATAGATTTCAAAATAGATTTAGGCAGAAAATATTCAGATAAAGGATTTGGAACCTATGTTTACTCTTTTACTCCTCACAACAGTGCTGTAAGATAGGTACTGTTCTTTTCTTTGTTATATAAGTGAGTCAACTGGCTGAGAAAAGAAGAGATGAAGTACCTGGGCCAAGGTCATACAGTCAGTAAGGGGTGGAGCTGGGATGTGAGCCCAGGTGGCTGGCTCTTAGATCTGTTCTCTGAACTATTATTCTCTTCTACCTCTGTTTATAAAATGACTTAACTTGGGATGTTGGTGGAAGCTTAGGAATCTAATCCTGGTCCTCTGTGCTGTACTCCTATGCTTGGTTTTCTAAGGCATTAATTTCTAGACTTTCGAATTGGAAGACAAAACAAGTTGTAGTAAGGTATAGACAGACACTTGCATTCCTTTTATACTAGGGGCCCGGTGCACAAAAATTTGTGCACTCAGGGTGGGGGGAGTCCCTCAGCCCGGCCTGTGCCCTCTCACAGTCTGGGACCCACCTCAGGGGATGTCCACCTGCTGGCATGCCTAGCCTGCCTGGGTGAGGGGTTGATGGCTGTTTGCAGGCTGGCCAAGCCCCCCTAGTAGGAACCTGAACCCCATGGGGGTGTGACCAGCCTGGGTGAAGGGCTGAGGGCCATTTTCAGGCTGCCCACAGCTCCCATTGACCCAAGGTCCCAGCGAGGCTGGCTGGAATCATGTTTCTGGGGTTTATTTATCTTCTATAATTGAAACTTTGTTACCTTGAGCAGAGGCCTAAGCAGGCAATGGAAGCCTCCTGTTTGCTTCAGCTCCATGGCTTCTATAATTGAAACATTGTTGCTTGAGCAGAGGCCCGCCGGCCTAGTCAGGCAATTGCAACGGAAGCCTCCTGTTTGTTCTAGCTCCTTGGCTGCTGGCCTCCATCTTTGCTGGGTTAATTTGCATATAGCTGCTCTGATTGGCTGGGAGGTATAGCTTGGCTGGTGGGCGTGGCTTAGGTGTCTCGGAGTGATGGTTAATTTGCTTATTGCTCTTTTATTAGATTAGATTACTGCCCTCAGTGTCTGACCTAACCAATAGTCTTTATATATCTAAGTTTCTGAAAAGTTCTACTCTAAGCACATCTCACATCACTTGATCCTCATCCGCATCCCTGTTTTCTGAATTTAAATTTAAATTTTAACTTTTTATATATTGGTATCTTTTTTTTGTACATCTTTGCAGAATAATTGATTATATATTTGACACTACCCTTACAGCCCACTTATTTAATAAACTAGTGAGAGAGTAGGACAAATGATATTCTTTTCCTAGGTGATGATTCCAAATTACTGCTTCAAACTATATGACAGCCTCTTATATTTTTCAAGAAGGAAGGCTTATCATAGACAGTGTATTCTTTGCTCATTTTCTCATTTTTATTATGCTTCATCCTCTAAGAATTTCTTACTATTTTCTGTGTATTTACACATGAAATTCACATGATTTAGTGAGTTTAAATATGAATACTGCAGTTGTGTGTAATAATAGTTTCAGAGTTATTGAAGGATGAAGTTAAATCCATTTTTAAAATTTTCTGTAGGTTCTCATTTTATTTCAGCATAGATAGTGATCTTATATTTGTAATCTTTATATTCTTTCCTGTCCTTTTGCCTCACATGGAATATTCCATGTACAAGAATGTTGAATTTATATAAGGGGAGAGAGTACTATACTTTTACGCAAATAAACATCTGCCTTTATTGAATTATAAGTGATTTATTTAGTCTCAGTCTGAAAGCAGTATCCTTTTGTTTTGAGAAACGAGAACTGTGGGGGTGGAGGGTGTTGGGAAAGGTATTTAGAATTTTATTGTGTGTTTTTTTTTTAAGGAGAGTCACTAGTTTGCATCATCTTATTTATCCTGCGTGTAAAAAAAAATATTCCATATGTGTTTCAGCTTCATTGAAGTGATTAAAATAAATGTTGAATGAGGTCAACATTGTATATAATTAGAATACAAAAAGCTTCATGTTGATTTTCCATGGGCAAAGAAAAATCTGCATTACTCTTTTATGGGCTATGAATCTGTTTTCTTTTATTCGGAATTTTGAAATTATTAGTCTTAGCTTTGAAACATATTTAATAGAATTGATACCTGTGCTTAGTCCTCCAGGGGTGTATTCCCAGCCCTTTTCACTGTTAATCGCTGGTTTAAGTGGAAAGAGTTCTAGAAATCTGCCTTTCAGTTGTCCTTTTTGAAACCTTGTTTTTGATACACTTTTCTTTCTTGGCTTGCATGACACTTTATCTTTCTTTTCCTTTCTTTTTGCCGTTTGCAAAGACTCTTGGGAGGATTTGACAGATTTGGTGGAGCAAATGCGTGATGATACAGAAGGTGCGTGCCACACCAACATCTTTCAGCTTTTTTTTTTTCTTCTTAAAAAAATTTCTAACTACGGTTTGATTGTTTTTCATAAGAGGGGATATCATCTTTAGGTTTTATTTCCCATGGCAGTAACTGGAGCAGTAAGCATGTTTGCCAGATTTTTCATATTGATACTTCATACGGGATTAGAGTTTTCAGAGTCTTTCATTTAAAATCTTTATCCTTGTGGTTTCAACTAAAGTGGCATTAATCTATGTTTATACTGTTCCCTTTGAATACTTGTTGAATAACATGTTCAAAGGGACTTTATTTCAAGATTATATCAAGTTTTTCTATGGTTTTTGTTTTCCATTTATGTGTTGGGAAGATGTGAAACGTTTTATCATTCATGAAAATACATATATACATATTTATATTATGTATATATTTCTGTGAATCCCGTAATAGTCAAAACAAACATATTCCAGTAATCTTAAGTATTTGGCCTGGACGGTTGCTTTGATTTGCAGACTTCCATGACATTGAGGCATTCAGCTTGGTCATCATTCCTTGCTGGTGGAATTACTTTGAAAAGTTGCACATATGTTGCAGTGCATGAAGGTTCCCCAAACCAATCATACTTTCTTCCGTAATTGGCACCTAATCTTAGGGAGTTCAGGGTGGTTTACCCATTTTACAATAGAAATGGAAAAATTGAAGTTTGGCTCCACTTCACTACATCATTTTACATTCTCCCTGTGCCTGGGCAATTCAAGGTCACCAGCTTCAGTGCACACACCCTCGATCTGCCTAGACTGGCCTTTTCACTGACTTTGTGAGCTGCCCTCAGCCTCCTCTCCTGCCTTGTTCCTGTGACGTCCCACCCAGGGCATTCCCTCCCCTTCTCCCTTCCTCCAGCCACCTGAACTACCTTCAGTCCAGGCGAGAGCTCCAGGAGGGCTCCCTGGCCGCCGTGGCCCACATTCATTCCTCCATTCACTCAGGTCCTGCAGAACTCGGAGCTTAAGGCTCTTTCCTTATCTTACAGGATAAAATTCCTGAGAGCAGAGGTTGTCTTAAACTTTTTGGTGTTCAAATCAGACCTGGGGTGGTACACCAGACAAAATTAAGACGGTTTTTGATCTCCTATGCTGCCCAGTAGTTTCTTCAGCACTTTACTTTGAATGAATAAATTATCCTGAGTTTTATCTCATTTCCTAGAGTGAAACTTATCTTTTTAGTATATTTTTTATTCTGCTATTAATATAATGTTATATATAATTCAGTGAAAAAAAAGAAGGCAGTATTGTTGACAGTTCACAGATAAGAATAAAAAGAGAAGGGTATAGATTGATTCAGTGAGTAATTTTTACTATTAAATTAGCTGCTATTATTATTTTCCAGGCACCATATGGGTTTAAGGTTGTGATTTCTTTAATAGACTAGGTACTAAAAGAAAAATGCTACATAAAAGCCAACAAATCTATGCCTTCTTAAGGAATCCTTCCCCGTGACTCAACCCTGGTAAAATTCTATTTTTCTTAATACAGAGTACTACACTACTACAAATATCAAGCCTGCTCTGAGAGTCAGCCTCCTTTTTCATTTTGTGTTTGCTGGAATTTTTGTAAATGATTATCATAGGTAAAATTTAAAAGGGAATTAAGATTAGCTGTAACATTAGAGCCCATAAAAAATCCAGAAGATGTGAATTGTATCAATACTTTGATGATGTTAGTAGACTATCAGTCAAGTGGTATATGGTAGTGTTGGCCAAGAACTGTTTATAGAAAAACCTTTCTGGAATGTAGTTTTTTAAAAAAAAATTTTTCAGAATGAGTGGAGGGAAATGGCTTTACTTGTTAACTTTTGAGTCATGTCATCCTTGTCGTCTTTTACATCATTTTACATTTTTGTCTCATGTTATGTGAAATGCCAGAAATTTTACTGTATTAATATAATTTTGAGCTTTTTAAATGAGTACTTGTAGCAAAAGTAAGTATGTTATAACACACATAATAGCAGCTCAGGGTCTGGGGAGGATCTTGGTTTCAAACCCTGGGAAAGTATGTGGGCCCAGGTCTTTTCCAAAGACCTTCACTGCTGAGCTGTTTCACTTCTGTTTCTTACCTGTTCTCTGTAGATGTGTCATAACACTTGGCTTTTTAATAGATAAAATGTTAACACTGACTTCCAGACTCCTGAAAAAATGCTTTTAAAAATAACAAACTCTAGGAGATTGCAGGTTTGAACTTTTGTTTTTCAATTTTGGCAAGATCAAAGGTTTTTCTGGGGAACTGGTTTCTCACAGTGATGGTTAGTTTTACATTCAGTGTGTCTGTAGCTCCTGTCTAGTAGAACATGAAGTGTCTTCTCAAAGTGATTAGTTATCTCGCATCCCATCTCATTATTTGTAAATTTGTGTCTACAGGTTTTGAAACTCAGCTGAATGGAGAAAAAAGCCAATTTAAAAATCTACATACTATATGATTCTGTTTGTATAACATTCTTGAAATGACAAAATTTTTAAATAAAGACTAGTAGTTGCCAAGGGTTAGGAGAAGGTGGGGGCTGGAGGGAAGTGGGTTTAGCTATGAAAGGATATTATGAGAGATCCTTATATTGATGGAACATTCTGTATCTTGACTGAGATTTAATGTTAGAATCCCAGTTATGGTAATGTACTCTATTTTTGCCTAGTGTTGCCTTTCAGGGAACTGGACTGAGGGTATGTGGTATCTATATGTTATTTCCTTTTTTTTAATATGTTTTTATTTCAGAGAGGAACGTAGAGGGAGAGAGAGATTGAAATATCAATGATGAGAGAGAATGATTGATTGGCTGCCTGCTACACGCCCCTACTAGGGATCAACCCCGCAACCCCGGGCATGTGCCTTGTCCGGAATCAAACCTGGGACCCTTCAGTCCACAGGCCAATGCTCTATCCACTGAGCAAAACTGGCTAGAGCTATGTATTATTTCTTTTAACTGCATGTAAGTTTACAATTATCTCAAAATAAAAATCATTTTTAAAAAAGAGGAAAAAGGAAACATTCACAGAATTACACAGCTTGGGAAGAGATCAAGTTGAGTTCAGATTCCAGAGCCCAATGCTTTTAACCACTGCACCAAAGTTTTTTAAAAAGTTTTTGATTCAAGATCCACTATAAAAATATGTTTTCCTCAAAACTCAGTACACACGTAAT
Source organism: Murina feae (assembly GCA_004026665.1). Classification (NCBI taxonomy): domain Eukaryota; kingdom Metazoa; phylum Chordata; class Mammalia; order Chiroptera; family Vespertilionidae; genus Murina; species Murina feae. The sequence continues at coordinate 9,730 of PVJC01015462.1, forward strand.
TTATTTGTATATATCTAGAACAAAAGTTCCATAAAACAGTATGTAACCTTACTATGTGGAACATGCTAAATCAATTTTATACTGCACTGAGGGTGTGGCCTTTAGTTCAAGACACTCCAGAATCCTTTCTGCCTCTGGTATTATCCATTTCATTTCTAGTTTCTAAGTTATATGTCATTCCCGAAATGACTAAGTTCTGTTCCCAGCCTGTAATTGTTGGCATCCTTTAAAGGCTGGGCCACTAACCTTGCGTCCACCTATTTCCCTTTAAACTATCTCCTGGTGAGAGCATCTTTTCTAATAATTAATGCTATTATTTTTATGCTAGTGATTAAAATATCTTTTCCTGTATCTAAAACCAAGCTGATTTTGCCCCTTATCTTCAAAACAGTTACTGAGTCTTTTCATTTCTGTTTCCAGCCTGACAGGGCAAAAACCTTGGGTTATTGGGAGAGGTAGAAGTTTCTCTTGAGCCTGCATTTAAAATTGACTTTAGCTCAAAACAGTCTGCATAGCACAGAGGCACATCTTGGGTAACTCATTGTGGACCCTCACATATCAATACTATATTCCTTGTTATCCTATCTAATAAAGAGGTGATATGCAAATTGACTGTCACTCCAACACACAAGATGGCCGCCCCCATGTGAACACATTATGGCCACCACATGATGGCAGGGGAGGGGCAATAGTGGGCAATCAGGCCAGCAGGGGAGGGCAGTTGGGGGTGACCAGGCCTGCAGGGAAGAGCAGTTGGGGGGGGGGGGACAAGGCCTGCAGGAGGGGGCAGTTAGGGGCAATTGGGCCAGCAGGGGAGCAGTTGGGCATCGATCATGCTGGCAGGGGAGTGGTTAGGGGGTGATCAGGCTGGCAGACAGAAGCAGTTAGGGGCAATCAGGCAGGTAGGCAGGCAGGCAGGCAAGCAGTTAGGAGCCAGCAGTCCTGGATTGTGAGAGGGATGTCTGACATCCCTTGAGGGGTCCCAGATTGGAGAGGGTGCAGGCTGGGCTGAGGGACACACACACACATACACACACACACACACCGTGCATGAATTTAATGCACCGGGCCTCCAGTTGCCAAATAATATTCCATTGTACATATCAGTTTATGTATCTAGTTTTTACCTGCAGGACGATGAGATCTCAGTTTTTGTCTTCTTGAAGGAAAAAAATTCAGTCAAGAGACAAAGTGCAGCAAGGCAAGCAAGAATTTATTGACAGCAGAAGAAGCACATTCAGGACAGTGAAACAAGGAAGAGCATAGCATAAGAGAAGAACTTAAGAGCATAGATGGGGCTGCTTTAGCTCACTGGGAAGCAGAGAAAAGGGGGCCTTGGAGACAGGTTCAGGGGGTTAGCACCAGATGAGCTGTCGCTGCCCATTGCTCCTCTAGTGCAAGTCTCACAGTGTCCTTTAGAGTTTATATGATGGTGCCTGTGGGCGGAAACAACAGGGAAGGGCATGGCATGCTCTCCAGAGGGAGAGCCTGTGCTGAGACCCTCCGTTCTAAGAACTTTTAAGGGTGGAGATTTCAGGGTTAGTCCCTGGGGAAGATCTTAATAGAATATTCATCAACTTTCCAGGTAGGTCTTTTCAGGGCCGTGACCTCCACTAATTGGTCGGAGCCTGGTCAGGGGGTCATTAGTCACTGCAGCTGGTCCTCGAATCACCTGCCTGGTTTTGCTGCTTTTCTGGGCCTGGAGCTGGAACACAACTGAGGCCTAGATGTTATCTTTAGGGAGGAAAGGTTGGGGGTCCAAACTCTATGACTAGTGATATGCTTGGGGAGGAAAGGTTATTCTTTAGGCAAATTCCTTGTTTTCTCAGTGTTGTCCATTGCTGGGCATCTGGGGCTTTCTGCCCTGGTGACCTTTTGTACCTGCCCTGTCGTCGTTGCTCTGCTCATGTGTAACTGCCTACCACACATTCATCAGTTGAGGGGCATTTGGGTTGTTTTCACTTTTTGGCTATTACCAATAGAGTTGCTATCAACATTCATGTATGAGTTTTATGTAAATACACGTTTTCATTTCTCTTGGGTATATACCCAAAAGTGGAACTTTTAGATCATATGATAACCTGTGGTTTAACCTTTTAAAATAGTCTGGCATTTTTCCTAAACAGTTGCCTCATTTTATATTCCTACCAACAAGGTTTCAATTTCTCTGTATTCTCATCAACACTAGTTATTTTCTGTTTTAATTTTTTTTTATATCCATCATGAAGTAGTGTCTTATTGTGATTTTGATATACTTTTCCCTATTGAGCATCTTCACATGTACTTACTAGCTATTTGTATATCTTCTCTGGAGAAATGTCTATTCAAATTCTTTGCCATTCTCTTCAACTGGGTTGTCTTTTGTTGTAATTATAAAAGTTCTTTATATGCACTGGATACTAGATCTGATAAGCTAAGGTCCTAAGATTCTATTGATTATTTTAAAATGAAGATTGAGTAAATGTTCATGATTCTGATGTACAAATGTCATTAGACTAGTTAAATGGGGTTTTATTACAAGATCTTTTTAGTACTTTCAATAATTTTCTTCACTATCAAGGACAACTCATCTTATATTCAATTTTATATTCTGAGAACTATTACAGCAAAGGTTCAAAATAGATTTATTTAGGAATTATTGGTCTTCAGTCAATCTGAACATAGAGTGAGGTTTCCTTTCTATGCCTCTCTGTTAGTTTGTCATTTTAAATCTCATATTAATACTCTTAAATATCGTTGGGGAAGTCTCTATTTGACAACTCCTTTGTTTTTCATATAAGATAAAAGTTTTTATCTGTCCAATAACCAGGAAAATTTGAAGATTAACTGCTGTTTTGCTACATATGAGTTATTCCTACTGTGCCAAGAATTGGGTGCGATGTACCACACTTAATGTTAACGTTAAATACTAAAGGCCCGGTGCACGACATTTGTGCAGTTGGGGGGCGAGGGGAGGTCCCTCAGCCTGGCCTGTGCCCTTTCACAGTCCAGGAGCTCTCAGAGGATGGACATCCTTAGCGCTAACGTGGAGGCGGGTCACTGCGCTCACCAGCTGAGTGGAGCTCCCCCTGTGGGAGCGCACTGACCAACCACCAGAGGCAGCTCCAGCATTGAGCGGCTGCCCCCTGGTAGTCAGTGCACACCATAGTGTCCAGTCATTCCACTGTTTGGTCTATTTGCATATTACTCTTTTATTATATAAGAAGATAACTTACTTTTCCTTCAGTTATTTATTTTAAAATTTTCAAGATTCTCTGTATGAACATTAGTCATTGCACTATAAAGAGGTAAAATGGGGTCTTGGTCAGATGATTGGTTTGCAGAACAGTGTGACTCACTGTCACTCTTAGCTATGACTTTGGGTTTACTTCTGTCATCACTATTAACTAAATGAGCCACATGACTATAAGAGTTATGACAATTTTTTCATGTGGAAATTAGCAGTCTTGAAGAGATAAAATGAAGACCCACACATTCTTGAACTTGAATTTGAAAACCAAGTAATATAGTTCATTTTGTAGCTACAGTCATTCCTACAAGTTTTCTTTAGGTCCACTGCCCTGCTGTGTTCCTCACCTAAGTAATTTTTATTACTGTTCATTTAATCACCAGATCTAAAAATGTTAAAGTTACTCTCCATTATTTCTCCTTCCCTCATATCCTATTGTGAAATCCTGACATTCTACCTCTGGGTCTTCACTCTTCTCCACACAACACCTACTGCTCTGCCTGCTTCCATTCCTCATTGCTTCTCCCCAACTATTGCAATAGACCCTCACTTGCTCCTCAGCTTTGAGTTCTTGTACCCTTCTAATTCATCTCCCACAGGACTACCAAAATGGCTTCTCTAAACTTCAAATCTATGGCATAACACCCCACATTAAAATCTTACTGACTTTAAGGTAAAATCAAGACTCCTTAGACTAGGTTCTTAGCAGTATCTCCATTACCTTATCTCATTTCTCAACACTTACATGCATCATAAACCTTTGGCATTTTTTGTTCATAAATCTTAGTATTCCATATTTTTTTATACTTCTGTGTCTTTTCCCAAGCTGTTTCTTCCATTCTACTCCCTTCACAACTCTACTCCTTTCCCTTCCTTGTCTGATTAATTTTTTCTGTCCTTTAAGATTGAACTCAAAAGTCTCATCTTCTGTTAGCAAAATATATGGCACTTAATGATTTCTATATATTAATTTTGTACTCTGTACCACTGTGAATTATATTTTTATAGAGATTTTAGTTTATTTTTATCTGATTTTATAAAATCAGATTGTGCAAGAACAGTAATATTTGATCCACTCTTAGTTTATATATCTCCAATTTCTTTATCTTTAATTTTATTGATCTCCCACCCTCAGTACAATGTTAATAGCCCATGTTAATGGATATTTCTTTTTTTTAAATATTTTATTGATTTTTTACAGACAGGAAGGGAGAGGAATAGAGCGTTACAAACATCAATGAGAGAGAAACACCGATCAGCTGCCTCTTGCATACCCCACACTGGGGATGTGCCTGCAACTAAAGTATATGCCCTTGACCGGAATCAAACCTGGGACCCTTGAGTCCACAGGCCGACGCTCTATGCACTGGGCCAACCCGGTTAGGGGAGATATTTCTTAATTTTCTTAAAATTCTATAGAGTGAATAAATATAAGTTTTAAAAAATCCTCATCCTCTGAGGATTTCATATATGTACCTCTCACTTAAATTTGAATGGAAAAATAGGGGACCAGGTCAGGTAGCTTTTCTCTATGCATATTCCTATAATATTCTATTCATATTTTTGTTAGTGTTCTTATTGCTATGTTTGCAGTGCTCCTCAAACTTTTCCACTGTAGTACATCAATGGTAGAGGAAATTGTATTAGACTTACAGCCTGCCTGAAATGCTACCTTAATATCATGTCTACTGTCTTAGCCTTAAAAATATGTATAAAATTTACATTTGATTCCATACAATGGGTATTATATTTGGTTTAATATAAAAACATTTTAGTTTACTTATCCTGGAATAAAATTGATCTTATCCAAGGTGATAATGTTTATCCCGAAATTTCAAGTATTGTCTATAAGCTTTGCTGTTTTGTTCTCCAGTTTCTGTATTATCCAACATTAAATATAATAAATAACATCCAGTTTATATTCACTATTAATTGAAGAAAATGAATGAATGAATAAAGTTCAGTTTTGAGATTAATAGTCTTAAATATTAGTATTGTGAAAAATTAAAATGTTAATGACTTTTTCATAGAAAAATTATGACTAATGATATTGTGAAATATCATACATTTTTTAAAAATCATTTTGTGGCCTATTGAATATAATGAAACTTTATTTAACTTTCTATAGTTCAAAGCATAAAGTATACATAAATGATCACATAAGTATTCAGTTCATTGAATTTTCATGCACTCAATAATTTCACATAGTTAACATCCATATCAAAAAACAACTTTACCAGCTTTTCAGAAGTCCCTTCATGCTCTCATCTTTTTCACAGCATGTATTGGTTCCACAAAATCATTTTATACTTTGGTCAAGACAACAAATTGATTGAATCAAGAATTTCTTATTCTGTGACAAATCAAATTTATGATTTAATATTAATAATTAGGAACCAATATTATAAAATTTAAAAAATAATTAAATTTTAAGTACTAATTATTTTCAGTAGTTTAATTTAGTACTAACCAGAAAACATAATTAAAATTATTTGTAATGACCATTACTCATATACTACATAGCACAAAAATGTAGATAATACACATTAAATAATAATTAGTTTAACTTATGCTTTAAGCAGAAATGAGCAGTAAATTCTTTTGAGTTCTTATGTATAATTGTCAAATTATCCTGATTTTTGTTTGACTTTTAAAATTTTATTTAGAGCAGTAGTTCTTAATGGGGAGGGAACCTGACTTTGTTTCCCAGGAAACATTCTGCAATATCTGGGGATCTGAAGACACTCTTGGTTGTCATTATTGGAAGGTGCTACTAACATCTAGTGGGTACAGGCCGGGTTACTGCTGAACTTGATTCACAGTACTACATTCCCACCTCCACCCCCACCCCCACAAAAAAATTTGTGGCCCAAAATTATTGCTGAGATTGAGAGTAATATTATTTAAAGAATGGGTAGATTGTTTGTGTTTGATTCAGTTTAATTCAGGTAGGGTCTAACACCATAGTACTGGAGTCCAAGGTATTAGGAATTTAATTTCTCTAGGCACCATTTCCATATTTCTGTAGTTTATGCGTCCCAGACTACAACCAGATGTCTTGAACATTTCTGCTATGATTACAAGAAGAATGAGATGAGGCTATGTTGAGGAGCTGATAGAAATCTATCACTTTCTTGGGGAAAGAATTCTTAAAGCATGGTGTTTTGTACATGCTCCCAATCCAGCTCTCCCCATGTTGACTGGTTCTCACTAAGTTGGAATCAAATTATATGCTTTGACTAGCAGCATTGTTTAATTTTGTTATTAGCTCCCTGACTGAATCATCTATAGGCTTGAGGCAGAGGAAATGGTTCCCCATGGCCAACTTCAACCCCATTTTCTTGCTGTCGGGAAGTGTTAAATGGAGAATCCAGTAGCTGTCCACAACCAATCATGCATACCTACTCACCCCTGCCCTGTTTCTTTCGCCTCTAATTATGGGTCAGAAACACTACCATAGTGCTATAACAATGTTGGAAATTAATATCTGATGAATTTGTTCTTCACAGCTGTTTTTTAGGGGATCACGTTGTTGTTGTTTTTTAATACATTTGTGTCCCCTGTGAGCTTATTCTATTCTTGACAATTTGACCTACCCTAACAAAGAGAGTCAAATTTGAGGCATGGCAATATATACCAATTCTGACTTTCGTAATAAAGTATTCTTTAAAAGTATTACCTCCCAGCCAGCATGATTCAGTGGTTAAGTGTCAACCTATGAACCAGGAGGTCACAGTTAGATTCTGGTCAGGGCATATGGCTGGGTTGCAGACTGGATCCCCAATAAGAGACATGCAGGAGGCAGCCAATCAATGATTGTCTCTCATCATTGATGTTTCTGTCTCTTTCTACCTCCCTCTTCCTCTCTGAAATCAATTAAAAAATAAAAGTATTACCATAGAAAACACTATAGTAAACCATAATTTGTATAGTTGGAACTGTAAATCTATAGTAAGTGCTTAAACTTCATGGAGATTACTTTAGAATTTGACTATTTGATTCTACTCATTTAACTGTGAAAGCAGATATAATTGAAAACATTTGTGTGAAGAAAATTGCTTGGGACAGTTTAAATAAAATAATGTCTGTTTTGTGTTGCGGCTTGTTTGTATAGATTTATCAGTACTTTTTGTCTTCTGAAGAAGAGTTAAAATATTTGATAGATCTTTAAGCCTTTTATAGAAATTTGGTATATTTGATATTTGAGGATATGTGTACTGGAAACAGCATTAACTTTCATATCAGATCCAGGTCCAAATTCTGCCACCTATGAACTTTGGCCTTGGATCACTAAACTGATAAGGGCCTGCTTTACCACCTGAAAAGAAGGAATACTACTTAAATGACAGTCATAAGAATGAAATAAGATAGTCATGTAAAAGATTGGTCAGCAGGAGAGAAAGATAAATATTGTTTGGAGTAATTGATTCATGGGTAAGTGGATAATAGTGGTCATGATCACAGGGTTGGAGTTGGGGAAACGGGATCTACACTCTAGCTCTGTCATCTATTACTAGCAGGCCACAGGGCCAGGCCCTGTACTCCCTAGGTCATGTTTTCCTTCTTGAAAATTGGTGTTGTTGGTAACTGCTCTTGCCCTGTCCCCCTTATTCACTACGCAATTTGTGAAGTGCTTTAAAAAATAAAACCAATGAGAAAAAAGTAAAGTACTTAAAGTTTGTTCCAAATATACTATTTGTATTATTATAAGCATGTTGTAAGGAAGAATTGAGATCATAATTGTAAGAATACACACCAGTGAATGAAGTATTGAGTGTCTTAGATTGTTCTGAATTCTGTTGATAAAATATGGTACTTGGTCCCTTTCCTCACATAGTTTATCTGTCTGGTTGATGAGAGCCACACACTCTATTCTGAGTCTTTAAAAATTTGCAAATTGATTAAGTTCTAATACTGCATTGCACTAATATTAATTATTTTTAGTTTATTTAATAATGCTTAGTTTAAATAATAATGATAATTAGTATTAATAATAATGCCAATAGTATATTTGGAACAAATTTTAAGTACTTTACTTTTTTCTCATTGGTTTTATTTTTTAAAGCACTTCACACATTGTGCAAAGAATAAGGGGGACAGGGCAAGAGTGGAAACAGACCAGTGAAGGCTGTGGAATGGCGTGCTGTGATGAGCGCCCAGGTTAGGGTGGTGGCAGAGGCAGTAGGGAAAATATGAAAACACTATTCAAAGCTCAAAATTTGATAAAATAAATAATTTTTACTGTTTCATCAAGGATATTCCTAAGGGAAACTGACATTTTTTTGACAATAAGTGTATGACAGAGAAGACTACAACAACTAATAGTATAATTTGGTGCCACTACCTTGATTCTTGCGAAGACAATAACAGTTTTACCCACCTTTTTTTTTTTTTTTTTTGCACCATCAATGCAAATATCAACACCGTGAAATTATAGTGAATTTTAAAATGCACTATTTTCAGTTACCAGACATCATTTTCATCTCCTTTGGCTGCAGATCCGAATTATCTCATGGCTAATGAACGCATGAACCTGATGAACATGGCCAAGCTGAGTATTAAGGGTTTAATAGAATCAGCTCTGAACCTGGGGAGGACACTGGACTCTGACTATGCACCTCTCCAGCAGTTCTTCGTGGTGATGGAGCACTGCCTGAAACATGGCTTAAAAGGTAGGCGTGGCCTCAGTGTGCCAGTGTGCAGTCAGCTGTGTCCTCACAATACACATTCAAGAAGAAAAGCATTCTTTGTGGAGCCAAAGAATAAGAGGCTTGAATTAATATTAACCTACTGGACTGCATTTTATATGGATGCAGGCATATGGTTGACTTCAAGGATTTACAGGGCTTAGAAAACACAGATCCTTAGATGCTAGAGCTGGAAGGGCCCTTATAAGTATCTAGGTCAGCCTGGCAGTTGTGTTTGACAGGTTGCAGAAGGGCCTGGAATGGGATGTGACCTTCCCATAGTTCCACAGTGAGTGGGGCAGAGCATGTGCTAGAACTAGGTCTTCAGACTCTGCTTCCATGCTTCTCCCACTTAACCACAAGCTTTTTAACACAGGACCTGGTTCTGTTCACCTTTGCTTCTCGTACTTCCCCAATATTTGATATCTGTTTCTGGAGTATATATTCTTCCCTGTTGTACTGTTTTCTTCATTATATCACACAGCTTTAAGTATATTAAAGTATTAAGAGTACTTAAAGTAATTAATAGTAATTAAAGTAATAATACTTTAAGTATTATTAAAATGTCTGTTTTATTATAGAGCCAGTCCACAAATACTTCCTGAAAGAGGAAGGTCTAAGTCTTGGAAAGTATGGGATTTTGATTTTCATAAAATGTTACAGATTCTGAAAGCATGACTAATTTCAGAAATATTTGGCGATCTAGGATTTGTTCCCAACGAAGAGCATTGAATAGATGGGAGGTGTGTGTTTATGTGTTGAGGGCATGTTTATGTTGTAAAGAATATTAAAATGCTGCTATGTTTTTATATCCTTATAGCTAAGAAGACTTTTCTCGGACAAAATAAATCCTTCTGGGGGCCTCTAGAACTGGTAGAAAAGCTTGTTCCAGAAGCTGCAGAGATAACAGCAAGTGTTAAAGATCTTCCTGGACTTAAGTAAGTGTAAGGTTGAATTCTGTTTATCAGGGAAAACATTCTTACTAACTATCCCCTTGAAGAGTGGGACTAAGATAATGATGATCGTGATAATTTATTTCATAACTATCAAAAATGCATACTGTTGCTACAAATAGGCACTGTTTTGAGAGAACTAGAAATGCAAAATATTAAGAGAAGTATGTCTGAGGGGTAATTATTATTATTAATCTGAGAGAGATTGTCTTCTTGTTCAAATACCAAACATGTTCTTATTTATTTTTAATGCACTTGTTGAAATTAGTGAATTTCAAGAAATTAGATCAAGGGAGGTGGCATACTGTACTTGACTTAAGAAGAAGAATGTGTTTGATGGAATTTGAAAACCAAGATTAAAACAGTTGTCAAGTGAACCTCAGGAACTGACACCCAGAACCTGCCTTAGAACTTGAAAAGGAGTATTAGTCACCGTCCCAAATTAGATTGGTTTAATTATAATCCGATAGAGGTCTAAGTGGCCTGTGTCCACATTATTATTATTTGGGTACTGATAGGTCCCATACTAAAGTTATGAGGCTCTACTAGTACTAACCTGATGGAACATTTTCAGTTAAGCCTCCCAGAGGTCTTGCCTTCAGATTGTGGTCTTATTCAGTAATTAATTCTTCACCAGAGCATTTATCCCAAACATATCCCCCGGGTCCCTCTAGCCCTCACATAGGATCTCATAGGAGAAGTAGTGAGAAGCACCTCAGTGGCATGTTCTGCTGGGGGACCACTAGCAAAAGTAAGTGAATCTGTCCCATTGTGATCCCTACTTCTGCTACGTTTAGTTGTTTGGTTTTTGTATTATAGGACACCAGTAGGCAGAGGAAGAGCCTGGCTTCGATTGGCATTAATGCAAAAGAAACTTTCAGAATATATGAAAGCTTTGATCAATAAAAAGGAACTTCTCAGGTATGAACATCTTGTTGAATTTTGCTACATTCTTCATCATATGAGGTCAAATTATATAAAATTTATCACTTTTGTACATCATAAACAAATGGTTCATAACAATTCCATATAGTTCAACTGATACCTCCTCCCACACCTCACACACACATACCCATGAATATGTGTTTTTACATACATGTATTGTCTGTCACTGTGGCATATATATGGCTTTGCAGGGTAGTCCAAAATTTAACACCTGCAGAAAACAGGAAGGTGTTTTTTTTTTTAAATATATTTTTATTGATTTCAGAGAGGAAGCGAGGGAGAGAGAGATAGAAACATCAATGATGAGAGAGAATTATTGATCAGCTGCCTCCTGCACACCCCCGCACTGGGGATCGAGTCCACAACCCAGGCATTTGCCCTTGATTGGAATCGAACCCGGCACCCTGCATTCCGTAGGCCAATACTCTATCCACTGAACCAAACTAGCTAGGGCCAGGAAGGGCTTTTGCACCCAGTTTCAATAAGACGGGAAATTGACATGTAATATTAAATTCAAATACAACACACATAAAAATGTTTCTCTAGATGGATCATAGATAAAATGAGAAAGAGAAAACAATAAAATTTTTGGAAGAAGACATAGGGAGACAAAAAGTTCTACATATAAAGGAGAGAAAAAAATGTATAAACCGGTCTACATTAAAATGAATTTCTATTCACAAGTATGTGGGAAAAGCATGAATACTCATTTCAATGAAAATACCATCCTGATCACTTTTCTTTCAGCTGGACTATTTATTATCTAGAGTCTCCTCATGCATCTATCTTCTAAATAAAATATCCAATCCATTTTTTCACTCTTTTGCTATTATCATAGATAACTACATTCAACCCTGAGGCGAGTATTTCCCTCCTTGTCTCATGATTACATCATTGGTTCTTGACGTTTTATTACAATAGAATATTTCATGAATCTCTCTTATAGCGAATTCTATGAACCAAATGCGCTCATGATGGAAGAAGAAGGAGCCATAATTGCTGGTCTGTTGGTGGGTCTGAATGTCATTGATGCCAATTTCTGTATGAAAGGAGAAGATTTGGACTCTCAGGTATGAAAAAGTACTCAGTTACCAAATGTGTCACTCTGAGTTCCCTTATCTCAGAATTTGAACTGATCAGATTATACCAACCAAATTAGGGGAAATGCTTTAAGTCATATATATATATATATAATTTCCTTTCATTTTGATGTGCATATAAAAAATTAGTTTTTTACCTTCCAATTTGGCTCATTTATGCATTCTGAATGTTTTTCAAATTCTTATTTTGACTGTGATCCCTGTTAAAAATATTTTGTGCAGGCTAAAATATACATATACAAGCTAAAGTATATACAGAGGGTAAATACTAAAAGTAAGTTTAGCATGGTGGTTAAGAGTGAAGGCTCTGAACCCAAACTGTTTATGTTGAGATTCCAGCTTCATTTTCTAGCTGAATATATTTTGTAGTTACAAAGTTTCTTGGTGCTTCAGATTCCTTATTTGTAATATGGGGATAAGAAATGCAGTCTCTAACTGTTTCATGGTGATATTGTGAGGAATAAAGGAGTGAGTACATGTAATGTACTGACAGGGCCTGGCACAAATTCATTAAGTAAACCTGCTGCTTTTGCTGACTATCTCTCTCACCCCTTCTGTGTGAAATACTACAATGAATTTCTGTTATATTTTACACTGAGAAAAAAGAGAACAGGAAGTATGATATTTTGATGTGGATTTTAAAAAAGAAATAAGCTGAATGATAAAATAGCAATCTTGAAAAATGTAGACATACACCAATGAAAATGTGGAAGAATAGATACCAAAATGTCACAGTGATCATCTTCAGGTGGTTGGGACTATGGGTGTCTTGTATTACTTCCTTTTGCTTATCTGTATTTTCTAAAACTTCTAAAGGAGATGCACGTTATTTTTGTAATTATATTTTTAAAAGTTATTTCTAAAAGTCAACGTAGTGGTTCTGTAGCAGAATACTTGAAATAAACAAAAGAGAAACTTTAAACCTCAAATTCATATTAAGTATTCTGTTGACTTTCTTAGTCTTATCTGGGCTTCTAGTCCTATTGACTTAATCTGAGTCTTTACTTACAGCCCTTATCAATTCTTGATTATACTAAAAGTAAACATTAAAATATCATTTAAAATTGTTAGTAATTGTCATGACCATATAACTGTTTTGAGTATCTAGAATGAGATGTGTTATGCCTTGGAGGAAAAAAAAATCCAATTTTATATTAAATTCTGAAAATTCTCTCTGTAGGTTGGAGTTATAGACTTTTCAATGTACCTCAAGGATGGGAACAGCAGTAAAGGTAGTGAAGGGTATGTACAGGAAAGAATTGGGTTTCTTCCTTATTTAATGTTCTTTGATAATATTTAAAGTTTACAACAATACTACCTTTTATCAGACTTGCCAAAGAGTTTCTAGTGGTTTAGCTTTAATAGCATCTTGCCAAAACTGTTGTGTCTGCTAAACCCTAAAAGGGGTTGTAATTAAAGTGATTTTTCTGCTGTGTGATTCAGGGGAAAACAGAATTAAAATTTTTATAAGATGAGCCCAATGCTACATCTTTTCAGATAGTGTTTGAAAACATGGTCTTTTTTTGATGAGAAGGATTACATTCTTGGTTTGTTTAAAATTTACAATATTAATTGTGCATCGTGGGGTTATGTAAAATGTTAATATTAAGGGGGAGTATATGGGAACTGTGCTACTTTTACAACTCTTGTAAATCTATAATTATTTCACAAAAAGTTTTTTAAAAGATTCATATACTACTTAGAAATTGGCGATCAAAAGCACACCTTAAGCCCTTTATAAATTTAGCGATTGAAAGCATAATTATTTTGAAGTTTTCAACCTTGTACATTGAGCTAAGATTATATAGCTTGTTAAGTAGTTGTAGAGGTCTGTGGCCTTGGTTTTGCCTTCAGTTGGAAAGTCTAGCTGTTTAATTTTGCCTGTTATAGATTAGTTGGTTCGAGAAGTGAACCTCCCTTTTTTACACTTTATTTTTTCATGTGATAATAAACCCTTTATGGAAACTTTTTATACCATTCGTTTTGAAACTCAAAGGACATTTAAAGGCAAATATACTATCCTTTGAGAACAACTATTACACCAGAGTAAGCTTAATTCAATTCCTACACCAAATGGAAAATAGTTATAAAACTAGTGAAGCTAAAAAAAATCTATCAGCTGGGAGAAGAAAATGTTTATTCTTTAAATACCTCTGACAGATTGTAATGTTATATCTATTACCTAAGTTATGATGTGTGTATGCTATAACAAGGGCTTTATTAATATGGAGTTTTGCATGTCTTTTTTTATTTTTTTAACCTTCAAGTCTTTCTTTTGATGTTGAGGGGATTATATATCAGATCTGTCTTCTGATTGAGTATCTATGCCACAATTTCCTTTCTGTGTTTTATGAAAAGACTGGGGGAAGAGGGATCTTGATATCTCTAATATTATTTATTTTATTTCTATTTTCTCTCTCTTTCCCTCTTTTCCTTCAGAGATGGCCAGATTACTGCAATTCTGGATCAGAAAAACTATGTAGAAGAACTCAACAGACATCTGAAGTAAAGAATGAATAAATATTATTACTTTACTGGGGGTGTTTGTTACAGGGAAAGGGAAGGGTAAACTGGTGAGCAGTGAGGATAAATTGAGGCAATACTGAACAAATGTATGTAGAATTCCTGCTTGCCAGCCACTTAGCTAGACACTGGAGAAATGGTATTTAATTGTTTTGATGACTTTTAGTGAAAGGCAGTAATAAAATGAGCATGTAATTATACTTCTAGTGATTAAGTACATACATTGTTAAGATTCTTAAATTTGTGATATACGGTAAGTCCTCATTTAACATCATTGGTAGGTTCTGTGACTTTAAGCAAAACAATGTATAACAAAATCAATTTGCCTTATACTAATTGATATAAACAGGAGTTAAGTTCCTATAGCATCAAAACAACGTTGAATGAAATTGTGACTTGAGTACCTACCGTTTGCAGTTGAAATTGACCCTCTTGGTTCATTTGATCCAACCACATATTTCAGGACTAATCTTGAGTAAACTCATTGCCTTAGTATCTTTAGATTAATCATACCTCATTGGTCCCTTGTATTTCTTACTTATATATTAAATCGATAGTATTAATTTACCCTGTCTTCACCATCACTACCATTAATTTACCAAGTACTCACCAAGTATTTTTCAAAACTCTCCAGAACTTGAAACAGTCTTTTCTCCACTGAGGAGAGCTATCCAAAATGTCTTTTCTCAAGTAGTACATTTATGTTCTACAGCAGGCATGGGGAACATCTGGCTTGCAGGCTATATACGGCCTGTGAGCCATATAAGGCCCGTGAAATCATTTGGTCTGGCCGTGCCAAGGCATTAGGGGTGCATTAATTAAATGTTTGACCAATATAGCAGACTAATTTTTAAGTTGATAATTTTGGATGGCCGGTGAATGATGTTATAAATATCCAAATGGCTCTTGGCAGAAAAAAGGTTCCCATCCCTAGTCTAAAAACTGTCAAATAAGGAGAATTAATATATCTATTATTATCTTATTTATAGTTTTCCTTATGAAAGAATCATTTTAATTTAAATAAAGACCATAATGTGATTATATCAGTATCAATTTATATTGTCTTGTTTCCAGTTAGAAAACTCAATTTAAGTGCAAACTCAATGTAAGAGCTAATAATGACCACAGTGAACTATGAAGATGTTAGTCAAGCAAAGATATGGTTACAGTTGACAATGAAATATAAGCGTGACACTATTAATTTCCTCTTTTCATGCCATAGTTTCTCTCTGTAATTAGGGATACCTAGTGCATAGAGTTGTGGAAAGGATTAAATGAAATGATGCAAGTAAAATTATTTGAAGAGTGGTATGTGGTAAGCACTTAATTCATGCAGCCTATTAATATACAGGGTTTCCAAAAAATGTATACACACTTTGAGTAATTATTAATTCCTATGGGTTAAACCTAAAAAGAAAGAAACATTGAACTATCAGCTATAAAGCGTGTATACATTTTTGGGGGGTACCCTATACATAAGTAAAACTTAAAGTCTACTGTATAGTGCATTTATTCTTTTTTTCATTCAACCAGTCCTTATTAAAAACAAACTTCAGCCCTAACTGTTTTGGCTCGGTGGATGGAGCGTAGGCCTGAAAACTGAAAGGTCCAGGGTTCGAATCGGTCAAGGGCATGTACCTTGGTTGCAGGCACATACCCAGTAGGAGGTGTGCAGGAGGCAGCTCATCGATGTTTCTCTCTCATTGATGTTTCTAACTCTCTATCCCTCTCACTTCCTCTCTGTAAAAAAACAATAAAATAAAAATTAAAAAAAAAAAACATTAAAAAAACAAACAAACTTTAGTGCCAATGATGAAGCTAAGACATAGCCCCCCTTGTAACTTATCTTGGAGCTTGAAAGTCTATAAAAAATCATGGATGTTACAATGAAAAGTGTGATGGGTGTTTAAAAAGACCTACAGGATATTGTTCTATTTCTCAAAAGAAACCATTATGTTTTTTCTTTTCTTGATAGTGCTACTGTAAACAACCTTCAGGCAAAAGTGGATGCACTAGAAAAATCGAACACTAAACTGACAGAGGAAGTAAGTGTTTTGGAAATGCTTTGGTTGAGTTATAGAATTTAGTGATGTGCATTAGTGGCAAGTAATTTCTCTGGAGCCATGGAAATGAAGGACTTGACTTTTCAGATAATGTCTAATATAGGACATAACTCTTTGTTGGGGCTAAGAATGGCCAGCTGGCTTATGTCAGGTGTCTCAGTTGTACAGTTGGACTACTGGCCTAGAACCTATGCTGATCAAATATCTTACTTTATTTTGTTTTGTCTGAACTAGCCTAGAGTTCATGTTTAGCATGTAGCATGATATTCACCATTTATTCATTCAACAAACATTTTCGGTGCTAGAGCTAGACAAAGATTCGTATGTGCCAGGCATTGATTTATGTGTGCCAGATTGGCAGCTCCCCACATTCACGGGTCTGATCTTCTCCATGGGTGGTGAGTAGATAACACAAAGAGCACTGGTCAGAAGACCAGTGACCCCTCCTTACATGATGTGCCACATGTCATGTGCTGCTGCACAAGTCAGTCATTTGACTTCCAAAGGCGCAGTTCCCTCGCTAGCAGATCAGAGTGTTTACACTTCCTCTTTCAGCCTCACAATTTCTCTAGAGATCAGATAAGAACACATGTGAAAACTTTTAGGAAAGTCCCCAAAATAAAAAGAGAAAAATAAGTTCATGTTTCACTTCTGATTAATATTTTTTTCCCTAACCTACCTAAGTCTAAGCTTCATCCCTGCCCCCCCCCCCAGTGGCATTAGATGTTTCTTTTTAAAACCTTAAATAAAATTTTCCAGGTGTCAAAGACTTTTTTACCTTCTCTGTTTCTAACTATTCAGCAGTGGGGTAAATATGATTTCAATAAAACCAAGTTAAAATTGTAACTAGGAAATGCTGTTTAATCTTTTTTTTTTTTCAGGACAAACATTTTCATTGTTGCAACTTTAAACACCTTTCTTATTCACGATGCAGTGTGCACATATTTTGTTGAGTTGTACACATGAAACCTGTTTGGTTTCGTGAATCAATGTTATCCCAATAAATTTAATTTTTAAAAAAATAACCCTGATTGGTTTGGCTCAGTGGATAGAGCATCGGCCTGCAGACTGAAGGGTCTCAGGTTCGATTCCTGTCAAGGGCATGTATGTACCTTGGTTTCGGGCACATCCCCAGTGGGGGTGGGGGTGTAGGAGGCAGCTGATCGATGCTTCTCTCTCATCAATGTTTCTAACTCTCCCTTATTCTCTGTAAAAAATCAATAAAATACATTTTTAAAAAATAAAAATAAATAACACCTCCTTATTACTCAGCTCTGTGGGCTTCATTTTTTAGTATAGATTCTTAAATTATATTAATTATATATATATTATATCATATAATCTAATTTATGGATATGACCTTTAGAAATTGATCCCACAAGGCTTTCAAAATATTCTGCACAGAAATTCTGTACTATGATTCTACCGCTATTGAGGCACTGTGGCAAAACAACTAAGCATGCGCTCTAGAGCTAGACTACTTGGGTTTATGTCCCAACTCTGGCTTTCTAATCCTGAGCCAATTACTGAAGCCTCTATTCCTTGGTTGGCTTATATGTAAAATGGGGATGATAAGAACAATAAGATTTTTGTGCAAATTAAATGATTTAATACATAAGAGCCTAGACCAGTGCCTGACACATCACAGGCCCTTAGTATAAACATACTTGTTAATTTTATTCCCTCAGTCACAAGATTGTCCTCCTGATCTAGAGTTATTTTACTAAATATAGTAATTTATTTATTCATTGACTTATTTATTTTACCAATAAGATCTATTTCCTTGAAGCTTTGAACGTTTACCGTAGAGAGAGGTAAGCATTGTGTGTAGTCCCAATAAAGAGCAGAGAAGGCTAATGAGGCCTGCCTTTTCTCATGTCCATCTATTTTGGATGTAAGAGGACGAGTGTTAAAAGTAAAAAAACAGACTTTTCGCCTCCTGAGTTCTGAGCCAACATTACAAAATGAGAAGAATTAAGCAGATGAAGGTATATAAATATGCACTCTCTCGTTGTGCAGCTGATTTAGAAAGCCCATTTGGATCTGCAGTCATCATCTCCTAACATTTTCTCTGATGTTGGACCTTGGCAGAAGCTGACTGAGGGTGCCCTTGACTCTGGACCAGAGTTACTTCTTCATGCTCCATCAGGTCATGGAGCAGACGGAGAAATGGGCTTCCAGACCTGCCTCTAGAAAGCATACCTGAGGCTAGTTCCCCATCCTCACACGTTAGAGCAGGAACCAAACAGAACCTGCCCCACTGCTAGTGCAGAGATAATAAAAAGCGGTCCGGGCCTGGCCTAAAGGAGTCTGCCCATTTCCGTTCCCAGCCTCATTTAGGCCCCTTCACTTTCTCTGTGGAGAGTACAGGTCAGTAAGTACAGAGAAGGAAAAAGTGTTCCCGCTGGACTTTTCCCTCCTGCAGAATGGGGATAACAGTGTTTCCCCTCAGCCACATTCTGCTAATCACATCACCTTATCTTTTTAGATGCTAAAATGAAAACTCTCTTAAGTGCTTAATCGCATCTTCAAAAACTTAGGAACTCATTTCTTTACTCCTGTAAAAAGTCTAATGGCGGGTTCATAAGATGGGTCCCAAGGCATGAGGTGACCTCTTAAATGCTTTAGAAATGGGTGTTGTAACTAAATATAACTTATCCATGAGGACACCCTTAAGGTAAACAATATTAACATTTTGGTACTGAAATAAAGTTTACACAAAAAACAGCAAAAGCCCTAACCGGTTTGGCTCAGTGGATAGAGCGTCGGCCTGGGAACTGAAAGGTCCCAGGTTCAACTCGGGTCAAGGGCATGTACCTGGGTTGCGGGCACATCCCCAGTAGGGGGTGTGCAAGAGGCAGCTGATCAATATTTCTCTCCCATCAATGTTTCTAACTCTCTGTCCCCCTCCCTTCCTCTCTGTAAAAAATCAATAAAATGTTTTTTTAAAAAAAGCAGCAAAAGGAGATATTTTAAATTTGAATTTAAGCTACTTTAAAAATATTTCTTCTAAGTTCCTTGTAAGGACATTTTAATGGGATTATAGATAGCTTTCTTTTCCTCTAAGAATAGCTAATCCTGATAAGTCATGGCCTAGCAGATCATGAATTCTCCTATGCTGGTTAATAAAAGAAAGATAAAAGATTATTTTTTTCTAATTTTTAAACAGCTTGCAGTTGCAAACAACAGGATTATTACCTTGCAAGAAGAAATGGAACGAGTTAAAGAGGAAAGCTCCTACATACTGGAATCCAATCGGAAGGTTAATCTTACTGGATTTATAAAATATTCCTGAAGAGAGTGTCAGTGTGTTGGTGGGGGGGCCTCTAGAGGAAGCAACAAGCATTCGCATAATATCAAACAAACTGTTTTTACTGCGGCTTTAAGCAAAACTGGGGAACAGTGAAGATTAGGGGAGGGTGGTGCGCTTCTTACACATGCTCAGCTCTACCGCCATCTACAGCTGAAACAGTCTAATTCAGTTTCGTATTTTTATGTACTAAAGATTGGTGCTGTGTTTAAGTGTTAGATTTGCTATATTAACTGTACCATTATTTTAGACCATTTTACTGTTTGTAAAAAGTGTTTATCTGATACCACTGGGAAAGAGTTTCTTTGTAAATGAACCTTCTAAATAACTTAATTTCTTAAAGGACCAAAGTTTTTATATATGTCTAAACAGATACTTTGCAAGCCTTTTATATATTGTACAATTATAAGCCTTCTTAAGTAAAGGATGTAATGTAACCGGTTTAGCTCATTGATGATTGAAGATCAGAACTATCCACATTGGCAATTCTGCACTAAATTATAGTGGTGCTACTTTAGGGAGCTGTTGAGGTTGATAGAGCTCCTAGCACCTGAACCTAAGTATTTCCAGATGGCTGTGGGTGTAATTTCTGTCTTTTATGATTTTGTTGGCATTTCTTCATACTGCTGGTAGTATTGCTATCTCATGCTTCTAACCTACTGTGACTTAGGAACCCAGACATCCAGTTATTAAAATGGTTCCTAAAATGTAACTAGGCTGAGGGAGGACCAAAGTCATTTTCTAAGAGTAACTTTTGACTTTAATGCGTGGACTTGTGAAAACAACTGTGACCTCTCAGGATAATTTTCTGATGGCTTCCTTATTTTTAGCTGTGATCTCTCTGGATGGTTAGAGATACCAGATGTAAGATCTCTGGAGAAGGAATATATTCCCATTTGAACATTTGGCCCAATTCATAGTTTACAGTGAATACTGTTTTGTTTTTAGAGGCTGATTTTTAAGACTTCTACTACTTGGTTTGGTAAACTATCTAAAGATTTTAAACAAAATAGCAAGAAATCCTCAATTCAGCTTAAGAATTTGTAAGTTGCTAACCCTCTTCAATCACTTTGTTGTTTTTATTCATTGTTATATCTGTTTAGGTATGATCATTTTCCCTTAATAAATAGGAGTGCTGGTGTTAGCTAACTGTATAAATTCTTTATCCTTAAAAATGTACTGTTTTATTTATCATTTCAAGGCTCCTAAGCAAGACAGAACTTCAGAAGGGCCAGCACTAAGTGAGGCAAGAAAGCATTTAAAGGAGGAGACACAATTGCGACTGGTAAACTTCATTTACGTTCTGATAGTTCAGAAGATGGCAGAATGTAACAGCCTGCTTAGGGGTTTATCTTCCACACTAAGGCCAGGAATAGCAGTAGTGTACGGACACATTTTTATGCATCCTATAAACTGTTTCTCACTCTTGTTAATCCATACTCCCTATAATGCTTTCTCAGTTGATTTCTGAGTATTCTCAAACTGCAAATAAGATTTTGCAATCTTTATTTACTTTTATAGTTTGTATTGCAAAAACATTAAGTACATAGTAACTACTTTATAAACTCTGCACTCCCCCCCACCCCACCTCAGTAGTTGCTCCTGCAAAGATTCTGATGTGTCTCCTTAGAGGGGGCAGCTTCTCTCCTCATCACTAAGAGCCATTAATGTAGAATTGTATTCTTTTATTTTTAGCTGTTACTTCTGAATTTATTCTTGTTCTTATACATAAATAGAAAGATGCATCATCAGTGTTAGTCTTAAAATATTTGAGACTCATATGTATTATGAAAGAAATACATATGAGTATGTATAATAAGGAGTAATATTCTTGAACTGCATTTTATCCAAGTATTAGTGTATTAATACACCCCTGGTATTAGTATATTAATTCTTCCTGCAATTTAGATAGTATAACAAACAAAAGAATCCATCACCACCACCCCAGTAGTGTCCCTAACAATAGGGAAAAGGCTGAAAATAAAGAGTGAGCTTTATACACTAATAATGTATAAAACAGAATTTCAGGTTTTCTGAGAAAATAATACTGTTTTGACATCCTTGAAATAATTATTTTCCTTCTGTGTGTTTGTGAATTGGATCTCAAAATACTTTCTATAAGGAAGCTCCTACAAATAATATATGGCAACTTTATAAGAAGCAGTATAATCCAGTTTGTGTCATGCTAACCATGTTAGAGTGCCTCAGTTAAGCGGCATGTGACAAAAATTTTACACAAAATTTTCCACATCCTTATGTCACAATAAGACAAGTGTTAAAAAAGGACAGAAACCAAGCAAGTAGGCAAGGTCCTAGCTGTGCCTTGGGATAGCCTGAATGCAGAAGAACCTCAGGAGTTTATAGCTTTGATCATCCAAATAATGTTACAGTAATAATGGTTGGAACAAAAAGAGGCTCATGTTAAGTGAATATAAAAATTAAGTTAGCCATATTGACTATTCACAGTAATCGAATGTTACCTTGGGAACCCACATATCTTTTTTAAATCTTGGGCTCTTGAATATGTCAACTACATCCAAATTGAAGAGAATTATAACTGCTTCATTTTGTACTGGCTACTATAACAGTATATAAATATATATGTTCACTAGTATATATATATATTTGTATAATAAGACATGGCATCAGTTGTCTATCTTAATATCTGATGAAGTACCTCAGGTATGTGTATATTTTTTTATATGCATATATATTTTTTTTTATTGATTTTTTACAGAGAGGAAGGGAGAGGGATAGAGAGGTAGAAACATCGATGAGAAACATCAATTAGCTGCCTCCTGCACACCTCCTACTGGGGATGTGCCTGCACCCAAGGTACATGCCCAAGACCGGAATCGAACCCAGGACCCTTCAGTCCGCAGGCCGACACTCTATCCACTGAGCAAACCAGTTAGGGCAATGTGTGTATTTTAGACATATTAAATAGCACTACCTTTGGCCTCCTGAGCCCTTCAGATTTGTAAATTATTGAGTAAATATTATTGTAATTATCCTAATTATTCCTGTCATTAATATCTCTGCATTGAATCAGAGCTTATAGCTATTTTGTCAGAATATTCAGACCTGAGAGTTTGGTGTACCTTTCCTGCGGAATTTTTTGGTGCATAGATGAGAGAGACTAAGCACTTTCTTTACCTTTGGGGCAGGATGTTGAGAAAGAACTGGAGATCCAGATCAGCATGAGGCAGGAGATGGAGCTGGCCATGAAGATGCTGGAGAAGGACGTCTGCGAGAAGCAGGACGCCCTGGTGTGTCTGCGGCAGCAGCTGGATGACCTCAGGGCTCTCAAACATGAACTTGCCTTTAAGCTGCAGGTGAAGGAAATAGGAACTGACTCACTGCTCTTTAAAATCCCAGGGCTTCCCTCTGCCCCTCTTGTTTAGAATCATACTTTAAATACCAGAAGAAAGAGTCGCATCTCATTTTGAGGCTGGCTGCCTGTAAACCATGTTAGGAATCCGACCATCACCATGGCCACTTTTCAGATTGTGAGATAATTTCTATTCTTCAGTCTAACCTACCAACTGAGTTATATATTCCATTAGCTTTTATACTGGAATATACTAAATTGGTGAACCTTCTGGTGTTGATTTTTGTGAGAAAGATGCACGTAAACTACTAATTTTAAACGTTATTCTGTGTTTCTTCTACACTTGGCAATTAACTAGTTCCCAGATATATGAGCATTTCTTTTTTTTTCTTTTTATATATTTTATTGATTTGTTTACAGAGAGGAAGGGAGAGAGTTAGAAACATTGATAAGAGAGAAACATCAATCAGCTGCCTCCTGCACACCCCCTGCTGGAGATGTGCCCACAACCAAGGTACATGCCCTTGACCGGAATTGAACTGGGGACCCTTCAGTCCGCAGCCGATGCTCTATCCACTAAGCCAAACCAGTCAGGGCAATGAGCATTTCTATTTCTCTATTCCCATACATCAAAAGGCATGTGAGATTTTTTTCAGGATTTTATGTTGTATATACATAACTCATAATTCTTTTCCATAACAGAGTTCAGACTTAGGAGTAAAACAGAAAAGTGAACTAAACAGTCGCTTGGAAGAGAAGACCAATCAGATGGCTGCTACCATTAAACAACTTGAACAAAGGTAAAGTTTCTTTAGAAACACTTTGGGCCTACAGTGCTGGAAGTGCAGAGAATGTACAAACAGAAAGTATGTTCAGTTCTCCCAGCTTAACATCAGCATGCTGGCAGAGAGAAAGCTGATAAAAGTTTGTGTTTTCTAAGATGTTGCTGAAAACATTTATAAAAAAACATGAGTCTTTCATGACTGTTTTGAACAGCAGAACTCTAACCCTCTCACTTAATCCCATTGCAGTGCCATGTGTTAGGGAGGGATACTTTAACAAGGAAGAAAGGGCTTTCTAATATGTTTGTGATTCTACTATTTTATTGTTCATCACTAAAGTCATTAAATACTTTGGTGCCAGGTGATACAGGGGTACTGAGGCCCTTCTAATAAATTTAACCCCTTTCTCTCCTTTCTCTTGAACAATCCTATAGCTTCCACTGTCACCTCACGCCCATAACTCTTAAATCTGTCTCCAGCTCTGTCCTTCAGTCTTGTATTCTCACTCTCTGACCAGCTATTTCCCACCAGTACCCACCATTCATAAAGTACATCCTCTCCCTGTGCTACTCTTTTGTTTCACTTTTGGTTTGAAAACACCGTTTTCTTCCTGGTACCAAGATAAGTGGCTGAGACTTCAAGCTCAAATGAGCCATGACAGCCACAGTCATTCATTGTTGCCAGCCTGTGTTGCCACCTTTACCCCCCACTCATTACCCTTGCACTTGAGCAAAACTAAACTACCAGCTGGTACCTGGACATGCTTCCTATTTTTCTCATCCATATCTTTTCTAATAGTTACACCAATTAGAAATGCCCTTCCTCTCCCCAGTGCCTTGTTCTTCAGATACATTTTTTTTACATTCAGGTTCAAATGAGACTTTCCTAATACTTCTTCCCAGATAAAAATAATCTGCCAAGTCTGTCCTTGGAACTCCCATGGCCTTACATCCATATGTCCCCAGACTACTTCTAACACTTCTCATTTCTACCTTACCTTATATCCTTGATATATGTCTGGTATCTTCTAGAGAGAGTGTGAACTCCTTAAGGTTAGTCAACTAGTTGTTTAAGTTCCCTCATTGGATCTGTCAGAGTGCCTTGCATTTAAAAGGTATTCATTTAGTAGATGCATGAATGAATAGATGATGTCTTTTATTCAGATGACTAGAGGCCTGGTGCACAAAATTCGTGCATGGGGGGAGGGGACCCCCTCAGCCTAGCCTGCACCCTCTCCAGTCTTAGGGATCAGGCCAAAACCAGCAGTTGGACATCCCTTTCATAATCCGAGACCATTGGCTCCTAACTGCTCAAATGCCTGCCTGCATGATCGCTCCTAACTGCCCCCCCCCAAGCCTGGTCACCCC
>PVJC01015463.1:0-35008 GCA_004026665.1 Murina feae
ATACCAAAATAAGAATCTGAAATTTTTATTTCACTTGTATTTTCTATGTTGATCTTACAGTGACTCCAAGGGAACACAAGTGTTAGTTATGATGGTCATTCAACAGGAAGTGATCACTAACATCTAATTGAAGTGGCAGAATTTCTGGAATGGTTACATCTTCATGCTGAATTGAAGAGTTAGAAAAATTATAAACATCTAATATCTAAAGGCTACTTAGCATCCAGTAGACAAAACATCCTGTTATAGAAACCTTCCAAACAAGTGTCTGTGAGTAGAGATTTCTTTTTCCTTTGCAACTAACTTTAATCTTACCAAAGTCTCTCCAGTAGACAGAAAAGAGGGGGTGCACCCCCTATCCTGTTCCTCTTTAGTGTATATATTTGGAGGAAGCAAATCATAGCACATCATCAATTTCTTGCAAAAAAAAATAATTTATAATCTCCAATATCTCTCTTGATTCCTCCAACCCATTTCATAGACCACTAAGAGCTGCAAAACCTAGTTATTCCCTCCTTGAAAAGTCCTTATAGGTAGTCTAGCATCTCACTTTAGAATACTGGAGTATTTTTCACCTCTAGTTTTGTGAACTCAGCCATGTGAGGTTCGTGGTGCAGGAAATTGAGTTAGAGAGTCAGGCAGATTGAAGGAAGGGAATTTATTCTGCTCTCCCAGGTGAGGTCCACAGGTCCTGGGGTTGGACCAATGGAGTCGCACCAAGAGGAAGTAGGGGGCATTTTTTATACAGCTGTTCAGGGAGGGCGGGGAGCATGAGCTGTGGGAGTTCCCACCTCCGAGGTCTTCACAGTTTCCAGGAAGGAATCTATGTCCCCATCTACCTGGTGTGCTGGCCTGTTAGGAATTCCAGGAAGGGCCCAGTATCTGTCACCATCTGCCTTGCGGAGGCATGCATCAGCTCCTGGACCCCCCTTTGACCTAAGAAGCTACAACTTAGGTAAAAATCCCAACTGAAGGTTTTACAACTGTAGTTAGTGCAATGTAGAGAATTAGAATCAGATGATATGATAGACTCACTGGACAATTTTCAGGCAGTTTTCTACTGACAAGAAAGAATAAGCTGTGAAAAGGTCAGAGGAGAGGGCATACTGGAGAGAGAAAGAGCTGACTTGAGAATGGTCATGGATCAGAAAGCAGTACAGTGTGAGTAGAGTGTAGGGATGAGGGGAGAGTTGAAGTCAGAGAAGTAGTCAGGGGCAGGGATGTATTGTGCTTTATAAACCAGAGAAAAACTCTTTTTTTCTTTTTTTTTAAATGAAAAAGAGGAATCAAGGCTAATTCCTCAATATCACCAACTAGAGCTGTGCTCATCACCATAAAAACAAAGAGCAAGTAGAAAAGAGTCCTGCCTTTTTCCTTTCTAGGAGGAGGAGTTACATGGCTTGACCTCGGTCTGAGACTTTTCAGTTATGCCCCTAAACTTTTGCACAACATTTAGCTACTGGCTTATCAAGTCTGAATGTTCACTTTTTGAAAATTAAACATTTTATTCACTCATTGGAAATGTTTAAATCCATGCCATTTTGTGTGCTCCTTCCTTTGCCACCATGCCAGCTGCTCTGGTTGAGGCTGCTTTATTATGTGTTTGCGTTTCAGCCCTGATCGAAAAGGGAAGGGAGTGCAGATAGTCCTCTGTGCTCTACAGTGACCTACACTGTGTAATGGTTAGCAAATCACTCAAAGAGGAGAATGAGGAATTTCATCCTAGATTCTGGACTTGGGACCTCAGATGAAGGCTATGAGCACCCTGGAAGGACCCAGTTTTCCCTGTGAAGCTGCACCTCATGACAGGAAATGTCAGCAAAAGGATTATAAACGTCCATCTATATTTAGTAAAATGAGTTGCAAGCAAGGCTCTGGGGCAAAGCCATGGCGATAAAGGAATTAAGTTCAATTTGCACAAAGAAATGAAAGGAAGTATGGTGAGTAAAGAGGAAGTCATAAGATTTCATGAGCGTAAGCGAGAATATTTTCCCCCTGGCTTGTCAGAATGTGGAGCCTGGCAATGTAGAAAAAGCTAATAGGACTTAGAGAAGAGATAAAATGCAGAAATATTCGGTGTTGAAGCACAGTTTGGAGTGTGGTGGTAAAAACACACGTTCTGGAGCTAAACTGCCTGGGTAAGTTGGTTTCTCTCTGATGAGCTGTGTAACCACCTGGTCACTTATCCCCCTGCGCCTCAGTATCTTAACCTGTGAATGGGGAAAATGATGCTCCTATCTCCTAGCACTGCTAGAATTCAGAGTCCTCTATGTATGGTGCCCTTAGAACATGGCCCACACTCGTGTAAACCCAATGTAAACGCAGATATTAGAGACCCTCAGGATCATGCTGACGTGGCTTCCTCAAGGACACATTCCAGATGAGACTGGTGGACAGGACCCAGTTCTGTTTTCTTTGACAGTGGTGATCTGCAGAGGTGATCTGCATAGGTGATCTGCATGTGATCTGCAGAGATGATCTGTATGTGATCTGCAGAGGTGATCTGCATAGGAGATCTGCATAGGAGATCTGCATAAGTGATCTGCAGGTGATCTGCATAGGAGATCTGCGTAAGTGATCTGCATAAGTGATCTATATGTGATCTGCAGAGGTGATCTGTATATGATCTGCAGAGGTGATCTGCAGAGGTGATCTGTATATGATCTGCAGAGGTGATCTGCATAAGTGATCTGTATGTGATCTGCAGAGGTGATCTATATGTGATCTGCATAGGTGATCTGTAGAGGGATATGTAGAGGTGATCAACATACGTGATCTGTATAGGACCTGCAGCTCTGAGATGAAATTCAGTGAGAAATGAGACTCATACATGGTAGTGGATAGTAAAAGGCTAAAAAATAATTACCTTAACCTGGGAGCACAGGGACAGTTGAAAAGGAAGGGAACTGCAAAGCAAGAGTCAGACAGCCTGGCGAAAGCAAGCAGGAGAGGAGCTACAGGTTTGGAGAAAAAAAATAAAATCAAATGGACAGGTTCAGGGTGAGAGAAAAGAAAGAGTATGAAGTCATTCAAAACACAGATGATAAAGCAGTGACTACATTAAATAAACAAACAGATAAGCGGGTAGGTAGATGGATAAAAACCCTGATTCTTTTTAGAGCTGCTGGTAAGCGAAAAGAATCCGTTTTGGCTACAGATATAAATATGGAGGGAAAGAGAACTGAAATGCTGAAACTGACAGATTGCTCGCTTCAGGAAGGATGAAATGTCTTGTCACCGACTGAGCGAGAAGCCAGGCCCTGGGAGCAGCATTCTAGCTGTTCTTTAGAAGATCACTGAGATCCGAAGGGTTAACGTGGGAAAGGGTGTTATCTGTGACAGGAGGCTTTTGGTATTCTTCCAAATACCCCAGCCACAGGCCAAACACACTGCTCCAAGCATAAGGCTAAGATGGTAAATTTGAAAGAAATGGCTAGAAAACGTGTCTAGTTACGTCTGCCACATCTTTTGTGCTCAGTTTAAGTGAATTCAAGTGAAAACTCCTGGCTGATCCGCTTTCACAGCTGCTTTGCCACGGGAGCAGCTGCTGCAGGTGCCAGGTGAACACTCCCAGGGGATGCCAGCGGCAGGGTGCCGACAGCAGGCCCTGAGGGCGGAAAGTGGGAAGCACAGCGGGAAGTAGTATTTCAGGTTTCTGAATTGGCACCTTTTTAAAAATCAAGAGTAGATGCTGGAGGTATACTGTCAGGCACTTTGTCAACCAGCAAGGAGACACATCAGGCTTGCCAGACTCCACTTGCTTCCACTGGGGCCTGAGTGCCCTGGACTATTTACAATCTAGTATCTGGTCAGGTGTTGGTAAAGCAGTGTCATTTATACAATTACCTTCAGCAAAACAGGACTCACAATGTTTTGTTTTGTTAATCCTCACCCAAAGATATTCTTTTCCATTGATTTGTAGAGAGTGGGAGGGAAGGGAGAGACACACAGAGAGAAACATTGATGTGAGAGAAACACATTGATTGGTTGCCTCCTGCAAGCTCAGGGCCCGAGTGGGTGGTGGGGTTGGGGGAAGGGAGAGTAAGCCTGCCACCGAGGTACATGCCCTTGACTAGAATTGAACCCGGGACCCTTCAGTCTGTGGGCTGACATTCTATCCACTGAGCCAAACCAGCTAGGGCAGGACTCACAATATAATCAGGGACAGGAGAGAACCATAGGAAGGAGCCAGAGAAAGTTTGGCCACTGCTGAAATCACAAGCTCTCAGACTCTCGGTTTCATCGAAAATGTTTCCCTCTCAAGAATTTGGAGCCAGAACTGGGTTTGGAAGTGGAGATGAGTTTAAAAGAAAAGGGGGAACTGGGTGATGGTGGAGATGGAACTAGCTACCATGTGTTTAGGGAGGCTGAATTTTCAACAAGAACAGGGAGTAAGATAAGGAAGGTTGGGACATCATACCTAACCTTCAGCAGTGGGGAGAAAACTCTGGTACCAGGAATGACGGATCTGTCACTGGGAGGGAAGGTAGAGGCAGTAGAGTGAGAAGGCTGGTGGGGGATGGCCAGATGTACTGGGAGCCTAGAAATGCTGTCAGGGACAAGGTGATATACGTGGAGTGCTCTGGTGGGTGCAACTTACTTTTTTTACCCCCACAAACAGTGATACAAGAAGTAATTTTAGATGCACATAATTTAGAACCCATTTGGATATTAATGTATTATAGGAAGCAATCCGGCTAGCAGGAACTGACTCTCTCTTTATTGGGACATCATCCCAAGTTTTATAAAACTTTTCAATTCCCTTTTTGAAAAAAAAAAGGAAAAATTATAACCTACTTTACAAAATGAATAAAGAAAATCTGAGTCTGAAAGTGGGAGGAAAGAGGTAGGGATGGAGTGTGCAGCCCAAAGGACAAGCACAGGGTTTGTTGATGTTCCCAATTACAGTTCATACAGGACTGAGCAGTCCATTGCCAGATTTGACTAGCAAGGGAAGGAAAGAAAACCAAAGTGAGACATAAGAAAGTCAAAATTATATTGTCAATGAAATAAAACCACTCCTGCTTCTCCTAGATTTGTGCAGTGTCAAGGACTCCGCCTCGCATGAGAAACTGTCTCTGAGAACCCTACACATCAGGCACAACACACAACCTGACATCTAACCCAGCCGTGCCTCTGATTCTGTGATCTAAACAACGAATCCAGGTTTCCTTCAATCAAGATCTGCAACATGCTTCATGGATATTAATTTTAAGACATTGTCAAATATTTTTAATAGGGTAAGAAATCTATAGAACACATTCTAAATCCCTACGAAATGTATTTTCTTAGTAACTTGGGGAAAATAAGATGCTCTGTCAATGAGAATCACATACTGTTTGCTCAAAATGTCATTCTGACCCGCATTAAGAAGACAAGCCATAAAAAGTTAGCATCCAAAAAAAGAAAAGTCAGCGTTACACTTGTGAGAAAGCAAAGAATTGCCAAAGCTCAGCTGTAGTTTAAAGACACTGGCTTATTGACTTCCTGAAATAATTTTTCATAGAGAAGGCTTACAGATGACTGAGGATTTGTGATTGAGGTTAAATTAAATGGGTGCGTAGATGTGTCCTCCCAGCAAACCCAAATTCAATTAGCAACAGGACAGAATGCCATTTTCTCTAGAAGTTCTAGAATGCAAGCTCACTTACTACAGACGCCTGTCTGCAGGAAGAATTGTTAAAGATGCACAAAAGGTTTGGAAAGACCTTGCTCAAAATGAATACTATGCATGGAAGTTGTCATATTTTAGATGCCTTTTCTTACTACTATTCACTGTGTCATTCTGTTATATCAGTTTTGTTGGTATTGATATGAACTTGCATTGACATTTAGTTGATGTTAGTATTTTATAATATTTTCACATTTATGTTCCTCTTTTCCTCCACGTACACAATGTGGATACCTTCATTCTGGAGAGACTTACCTAGAGTCATGCTTCTCAAACTGTGTATGTTAATGGACCAACTTTTCCGCCATGCTGTTTTCACCTGCAATCTAGCGTAGGTCAATTCTATTGTATAACAATGAAAATGCATTACTGGCAAAATGAAACTAACACAACACAGGAATATAGGCCCATTTTTATTATTAAATTCATTTATATTGCTCTGCCAAATTGCCATAAATGTTTCTGAATGCTCACCCCCAATGTTTCCATGTATCTTATTGTAGATCAGTAATAGTTCATGGATTGGCATTGGTCCATGGTTCAAAATGTGAGTACCATTCAGATTAACCCAGAACCTGCTGTCATTTCCTATAGTACAGGAAGACATTGAGTTATAGGGATCTACCTCATATAGTGGCTAAAGAAATAAACAATATATTTTTATTTATGTAGCATATTTTTACTTCCCAAAGTGTTTGCATGTTCATGTTCCCATTTATCTGCAGGACAGACTCTGTGGCCGGTAGATAAAAGTACATTATTTTATCAGCAAGAAGCCAACCTATCTTCATTAGGAGAATGCCTTTATTTAAGTGCACATGTTTTAGCCTACTGTTTTTTAGTATTGCACTATAAAAATCTGTGTAGAACACACATGGTACAAACCAAACTGTGAACTGAGTTACTGACCTTTTTATTCAATTTAAGAAACATTTACTGAGTGCTCCTGTGCCTGGACTCTGTGGGGACTCAGAGACGCACAGATGCTGCTTCATTCTGATGGGGTAGGTGAAGCATACAATGAGTAAGTTTAGTGCAAGGCACAATGTGACAGGGGTATTAAAGAGTACTACACCAAGTGCTATAGGAGTTGAGAAGTTAACTTTGGCTGGGAAAGTGGCATTTGGGTAGATGTTGAGTAGCTTCTATAATTGCCAAAATGAGTTTTTGACGAGGAGGTAGAATGACATGAGGAAAGTCACAGAAGTTCTAAGGAATCTGTGTCCCTTTTCTGTTCCAAAAGCATGAGTGCAATGCGGAAGGGAGACTTTCTGCTTTCAACTCTGCTCACCTGGATTTGGCACTTAGTCAGAAACCCCAGAAGAGAATCTGGACCACATAAATGTTTGCAAAGATAGATGTTATAGAAGACTTGATAGGGAAACAAAATTACACCATACACAACAAACCACAACAAAAGTCCTGATTAAATATGTATGTCCTGTTCAATGACTCATCAAGTTTCTTACTGGATCCCAAGACAATTCATCTCTCTCTTAACTTTTTCTTCTCTCAGCGTAACTTAAAATCTCTCCTTTCTAACCATGTATTTCTGTATTCCTCATCCTCTTCAGTAAGCACAGACTCTCAATATCATCTTCCTTAGAAGCTACACAAGGTATAAATAACATTCAGATCTCCTTCTCTTTCTCTAATTTGAGACACACAAAGATGCCGGTTAGATGATGGTTGCATTGAAATAGTCACGGGGTGCAAAGGGTGAGTGACAGTGGCAAGCAGAGGCAGCTGCTTGGTGACAGAGAGCGCCTGGTGTGTGAGCTGGCCAGACAGCGCCAGCATGACGTCCGGGCCCACTTTCCGCTCCAGCTCTAGCCAGACGATCTTAGATACCTGCACCACGGTCTTCACAGCCTCACAATGCATCTTTTTTCACTTCAGTTTTAATGAGTTTTTATTGTGAAGACATACTTACTTCCTCCATGGTTGTAAAGGAAAAGGGAAATAATAACTGTGTAAATCATCTTCGGATATGCCACCATCACAAATCAGATAACAGAGACCAGGCTCATGTTTCTCTCCCTAGTCTTAGGGCATATACAACTTTAAATTGCAAAGCATTTATTCTTGGAGGTTAAATATCCTAATAAAAGGAAATGGAAAAAAAAAGGAAACTGATGAAGGAGGAGGAAACACTCAGGAAGATAACAGCACTGGCGTGCAGCTCCCCACGACTCCCCCATTTTATGAAATAGATGGTGAAGAAAACTGAAGAAGATAATGGATACATTAATTCAGATAAGAATTTAGAATTACAGAAAAAGATTATTTTCTTCTCCAATGAAGTAACAGTGTACAGCTGACAGTATGTGTTAAAATTACAGAGTCTTAACGCTGCAACTGGTCACAGGCTTTACCCATGAAGCATGGAGCTGCTCTGCGAACTCAGCACAGATTCTTTTCAGCAGCCACACTCTTTTTTTTTTTTTTTTTTAAATATGTTTTATTGACTTTTTACAGAGAGGAAGGGAAATGGATAGAGAGAAACATCGATGAGAGAGAAACATCGATCAGTTGCCTCCTGCACACCTCCCACTGGGGATGTGCCTGCAACCAAGGTACATGCCCTTGACCGGAATCGAACCTGGGACTCTTCAGTCCGCAGGCTGACACTCTATCCACTGAGCCAAACCGTTTAGGGCTCAGCAGCCACACTCTTACATTGTCAGTGTTGCCACCTTTGCTATGAAGGATGCCAGTAAATACAGCGCCCTCAGGAGCATAACAGCACACAGACACAGAACAAGAAAGTCCCCAGCATGGGACAGAAGAGGCTCTCCGTTTCAGAACATTGACTTTTATGATTAAAAAGGGCTGGTTGCTAGTAAAATTCAGTGATTATAACATGATTTCCCCAACCATATTTAAGGTAACACCAAGGTTACCCAAATCAAATATTTTAATAGGTTCACAAAGACCAGAAGGCATATCTAGATTTCCCAGCTGTGAAAGTTCTAAAATATAACTAGATTTCCCAGCTGGAAGAGTTCTAAAATATTACTATTACATTGAACTCAACAGAACAGTAAAGCAAAGACGTTTAGTGCTGGTGACATTCCAGGGAACAGTTAAAATTGCTTTATGGCCTTTGGTAATGAGAGTGGACAGCAGTGTAACAATACATAATAAGGTGAGTTTAGTTTTATGTCCTGAGGACAATCTGCTTGACTTTTATGGTTCCATTCTTTAAACTGCTTCTGTTTTAAGTAATTACAAATGATAGCTGGCAACATGGACGTTGTTGTAGCACTGTGGTCTACCCCAGAGCACTGTTACACTTCTAGAGGGGTTAGTGTGAGGGACGATGTCATAGGAAACAAAGTCTCCTGACTTACACTAGATTAGACACAGAAGGATCTCCTTCAAGCAAGACCAGCTGCAGCTTGTGCTAGAGGTGC
Source organism: Murina feae (assembly GCA_004026665.1). NCBI lineage: Eukaryota > Metazoa > Chordata > Mammalia > Chiroptera > Vespertilionidae > Murina > Murina feae. Next base: position 9,088 of record PVJC01015463.1, read on the forward strand.
TTTCCAAAAGGTAGTGCATCTAACACTCGCAATGCTTGAGTTGCTGGTAGGAGATCCAAAAAAAGGTGCATTTTGTTTTAACAGTTATATTTTTATTTGGAGATTATTAAAATAAGTATAAAGACCACATCAAAACATGACTGCATGGATATTATTGCTTAAGATGGGTTTGTTAAAAAAGTTCATACAGGCCCTGGCCCGAAGCTCAGAGCATCGTCTTGATACTCCAAGGTTGTGGGTTTGATCTTTAGTCAGGGCATATACAAGAAGCAACCAATGAATGCATAAGTAAGTGGAATAACAAATGATGCTTTTCTCTCTCTCTCTCTCTCTCTCTCTCTCTCTCTCTCTCTCTCTCTCTCTCTCCCTCTCCCTCTCCCTCTCCCTCTCCTTCTCCCTCTCTCTCTCTCTCAAATCAATATTTTTTTAAAAAGCTCATAAAAAGAAAAACATTAAATAAATAATACTATAAGTGGTATGTGGTAGAAAAGGCAAAACTAATTTTTGTTTGCTTCTTAGATTTTAGAGAGAAAGGAAGAGAGAGGGCGAAAGAAACATCAACATGAGAGGAAAACATCAATTGGCTGCTTCCTGCACAGCCCCTACCAGTGTTGAGACTCCAACCCACGTCCTGGGCTTGTGCCCAGACTGGGAATGGAACCAGCAACCTTTAGGTGCACATGACGATGCCCAACCGACTGAACCACACAAGCCAGGGCAAAAAGGCAAAACTTCTGACTTTGGTGGGTACATGTCTGTGTACCTAGCCTTCCCAATGGCTTCAGTGGCCCTTAGCTCCTGATGGCTCTCAGCTCCTGGTATTCATGCCCTAAAATTCCCTCCCACACAGAATAGGGCTGATGTGTAACCAACAGGCTCTTGTGGGAATGAAAGAGTGTGACTTCCAAAGCTAGGGCAAGTCATTGAGGCTTCACTTTGACCTTTGACCATTTGTCCTGAGGGGAGTCAACTGCTTTGCCATGAAAAGCACCCTGTGGAGAGCCCCATGTGCTGAACAACTGAGGAACTAACAGCCGACAGGAACTGAGTCTTCTTGTCTACAACCACTTGCAGCCACGTGAGTGAGCGACATCTTGACTGCAACTTGTGTGACCCCTGGGCCAGAGCCACCTCAGCTAAGTCACTCTTGAATTTCTGCCCCATAGAAGCCGCATGACATAAAACATGGTTATAGTTAAAATGCTTCAGCAACCGTATAAACTAGTAACAGATAAAGAATATAAATAATACGGTGACCAAGGCTGGGAAACGGGGATAGAGAATTCCATTTACCATCGCTCACAGGGAGCTTTGTTGTTTCTCCTCTTTACTGAAACTTCCATAGCGTGGAGCTGAACTGAGGTCTAACACAGTGTACCTGCTGCTTCTGTTTTTGCTGAGCCTGCACATGGGACCTCCTACCTGACAACGTGTTGACTCTCACTTCTTCTGACAATGACAGGATTCGAGGCTTTAGCCAAGAGAAATTTAAGCAGCAGTCTGAGAGATGTGACCTGAAGTTCTGAATTCCAAGTGTTGCTGTTTCTCTTGCTTCCTTTCTGTTTCTGGAAAGATCTCAAAGCAGCTGCCGTCTCTCAGCTCTATCCTCATGTGTGATTTCATAGTTTTCCTGGGCCACTGACTGGGTCCATGATTAATTCAGAATCATTGTTACAGTTGTTATTTTACGCTACTTCTATAACAACTTACAAATACGCATTGGCTGTTTTTCTTATTTATTAACATCCTCCGATGTCAGCAGAAGCACCTTGTTTAAAAAAAGTTCCTAGACACATTGGTCCAGGTTCTTACCTTCACGCAGAGGACTCGCTGGGAAGAGTCTCATGATGCCATTATTTCCTCTGATTAGGGAGCAAAGAGCTAGTGAAAGGAGCAGAGACTGGGTAAGGAAAATTCAGCTCACTTTCTATAGTTACTCACATCGTCTCACTCACTCTTTTTATTTCCCAATTATTTTCTCGTCATTGGCGGAAGTTTCTTATTAGGTCTTGGGCATGCATGCTGAATATTAATTTGGTTTCCACTATATTCTATGCTCTGCTGTGTCAGCATTTCCATAATTACACCCGCCACTGGCTGCCCCAGATGACTGCTAAAATTACATATCCTGGGGTTTAACTACAGACCAGACCATGGTGTCTTTTAATCTTCACTGGAATTCCTTCCAAATAACTAAGGAGCTAATCACCCTAGCCCTATTTTTCTTTGTCTCTATTTTGGGCCTTTTCAAGCACCCCTCTTTCAACAGAGCAGAAGTTCCTATACCTCTTACATTTTCAAGCTGCTTTTGGTCACGGTGTTGGGTAAAATGAAGAGCCTGATTTTCTCCATAATCCCATCCAAAGGGGCTCCAGGAGGCAGAATCGTAACACTTGGCAGGATGTTCTGTCCCACAGACACATTCTTTGCACATCATAAATGTAATGAGTAGCTAACTTTGTGGAAATCTAGATTCCACACGATCACTTCTTGATTCTAGCCCATGGATCACATTTTTTTAGTGCAGATAACACAGATGAAAGCAAATACCGGTAGAGAAATAAATTAAATATACTGAGAAGGCTAGCTTCTAGTTCTGGTTCTAAATTTCTAACCACGATTTGAGTGAGTCTCACCACTTTCCAGGAGCCAGTTGTTCTAACTGTAAGACAGGAAGGCGCTAGTAGATGATTACAGATCACTTCCAGCTCTAAAGACCCGGAGCCTCAGGAACAGGGATGGCAGCTCAAGACGCCCCCCGCGCTTCCCACAGCCACATGTCCGCCCAGCCACCTCTGTCTCGGTGCTCCTGCTCGCTGGTGATTTTATTGTCAACAGTCATCTTTGTATTGTTTCTCATTTTTATTCAGATTTCCTATCCTTTATTTCTCCCTCTGAAACCTTTACAGACTCGAGGGCATGATAGAGATGGAGACGGGCTACCTCTTGATATGAGTTATGCTATTCTAGAGTGCTGAGAAAATGAACCTTCTAGGAAAGCATCACCAGTCATTCTTTGTGTGCTTATCCTTTCTGCCTGGGATGTTCTCCTTCAACTATTTATTTATTGGCAAATGAGCTCTCCACACAAATAGTCATCTGTGTGCCACATCCCTGCTGCAGCCCCAGCACCTAGGCCATTGTTGGACAAAATAACAATTCTAATAACAATTCTACGTGTTTGTATCAATGGATATGCTCAGTATACTAGGTTAATTAATTGAACCAGAATTCCTTTTTAGGAAATCTGTCTTTTGAAGAAATATGCCTCCAAAGACATCAGAACTATTTAGAAATAGCAGCAGTTCAGAAAACACTTAGTGTAGTCCCATTAAATTGTCCCCAGTGTGGTATACAGCAGAAAATCAGAAAGAAAAAATTCCTAGACAGAGAAGTATCTAGTAAACCTCTAAACAGTGTGCAGCTGTGTGGCATGTGGTACGACTGGATAAACAAACCTAAGCACATTTGGGTTGGAGAGTTCTGGCTATAATTGTACTTCCATCTCTTTCTGTGGCCAGGCATAATGTAGAAACCTTCACGGCGCTATTCTGAACAGCCATGCCATTTCAGGTTATGGAAAACCCTCATTAATTTGAGTTCTATAAATGTAGACTTTACAAATCTAAAACTGATTGCGTTTTTCAAGTAGGAGTGATTTCTAAGAAGAAATATTAAATGAAATGAAGGAAATAGAAATGAAATTTTTAAAAATTGAAATTCATGATGAGATCTAGTTCTACTTTATAATTTGTTTTAAAGGAAATAATGGAATGTACTCTTCAATTTCAGTGATTACTTATGTCTGTGTATTTCACTGGTGTTTTGAAAGTACATTGTTCATTGTTTGGTAACTAAACAGTCCTTTGAGGCTATTATGCAAGAGAATACAAATTTAAAAGATTAACAGTATTGATAAAAACTCAATTATTTCATATATATATATATATATATATATATATATATATATATATATATGGTATGACTCACTTAAAAATTATATTCCAGGCCCTAACTGGTTTGGCTCGGTGGATAGAGTGTCAGCCTGTGAACTGAAAGGTCCCAGGTTCGATTCTGCTCAAGGGCATGTACCTTGGTTGTGGGCACATCTGTGCAGGAGGCAGCTGATCAATGTTTCTCTCTCATCGATGTTTCTAACTCTCTATCCCTCTCCCTTCCTCTCTGTAAAAAAAAAAAAAAAAAAAATCAAAAAAATTATGTTTCAGTAAAGTTTTTCAATTCCAGAAAAAAAAAAGAATTATCCTGAAGTACTTAATTTATAGAATTGATATGTCAAAGTGAAATTGTTTTGAGGCTTGCTATTTCATGATAAGAAAATATAAATCACAAATTATTACATTGCTATCAGAACAGTGACACAATTGAAATAATGTTTCTATTTTTATAACTAAAATTTAGTTTGAAACTATAGAAAGCAGAAGTTTAGAAATATATTTTAATGTTTCTTCTGGTTCTTTATTTTACAACTTACATATATTTTTAATTTCATGGGATTGGCAGGCAACACACCTTTTGATGAATATGAAAGCAGTTTGGGGTTGAGTAAATATAATCTGAAAATCTAACTAATGTTAATGAAAGTCAGTGACAGATAAAACAAATTTAATTTCCACATAATACTTTAAATACTGAAGATAACCTCAAATTCCTATGTAACACAAGACATAGTTTGCTTACCACAAAACAGTTATTTTTTAACTTTAAAGATTAATCATAATTAATGTATAAAATTGAAAAAGCAACAGAAAAATAAAAGGAGGAAGTAGGTGACTCATGTGGAAAGAATCGCTGCTAACATCTGACTACTTTTATTTATTTTTAATTTACCTTTGTTATTGAAAATATTAGAGATGTTTCCCATTTTTTTCACCATTGACCTCCTCTCCCTACACTCCTCTCCCCCAGGCCTTCACCACACTATTGTCTGTGTACATGGGTTATGCATATATGCATATAAATTCTTTGGTTAATCTCCCCCAAAAAACTCATTTTTGTTTCTATATATTTAAAAACATAATTAAGAATGTATATACTTTTATATACTGGCTTTGAGAAAACTTAAAATTTATTTTTTTCTAATTATAAAAATCATATGTCTCTTGCAGGAAATTTAAAAATAAAAAAATAAAAGAAAAAAGTAAGAACTACTCAGGATCTCATTATATAGAGAATATTAGTTGGACCCAAATATATATCAGGATTTAATAACTGATGTAGTGGCAATGCAATTGATAGATAAAAGATAAATTATTTAATAAATAAATCAGAAAAAAACATATGGGATTATTCATATTATACCTGTACAACAAGATAAATTTTAGTTAAATGAGAGATATAAATGTTATTATTTTTTTAAAATATATTTTATTGATTTTAGAGAGGAAAGGAGCAGGGGAGAAACATCAATGATGAGAGAAAATCATTGATTGGCTGCCTCCTGCTTGCCCCCACTGGGGATCGAGCCCGCAACCCAGGCATGTGCCCGTGGTCGGAATTGAACCTTCAGTCCGCAGGTCGACACCCTATCCATTGAGCCAAACCAGCTAGGGCAGAGATATAAATGTTAAAAAAAAAAAAAGTACTATCCCTAGCTAGTTTGGTTTAGTGAATAGAGGTCAGCCTGCAGACTGAAGGGTCCCAGGTTTGATTCCGGTCAAGGGTACATGCCTGGGTTGCAGGCTCAATCTCCAGTAAGGGATTCTCTCTTATCATTGATGTTTCTATCTTTTTCTCCCTCTCCCTTCTTCTTTGAAATAAATAAAAGTACATTTGTTTTAAAAAGTACTAGAATAAAAGGGAGAATTTCTTTATAATTTTAGAGATGCAAGGCTTTTTAAACTGTGACTCAAAATCCAGGAGATAAACATTTCAAAATGATATGTACAAAACCACTACAAATTAATAGGAAGCATAACAACCCATCATAAAAATGGACAAAAGATATAACAGTCCACATAAAGATAAAAATGATCCTGACACAGATGAAGAAATACTCAGATTTAAGATAAATTTGAATTAAAACTACACTGAGTGTCAACAGAGATTCTGAAAGTGCCCAGCAGAGGTCAAAACTCCTTGGGAAAGATACACCAGTAGGAAAACCTAAAAAACTTTCTTGTCGTTATAATCACCTCCCATACCTGTGAAACTTTCACATCCTTCTAACTTTAACTTTGCATATTCAATAATATTTTTCATGTATTGCCTTAGACATCTGGACTGAGACAACTTTTTAGACAAATTTTTAAACCACTTTGTCAAAGAAAAGGGAGCATTACATGGCAGCTACAGTATGATAAGGATTATCAGAGAGCTCTCTCCCTAAATGGGAATTTAAACATTTTTTCATGTGAAAGGTAAACAAACAAACAAAAAGGTTCAGCAGCACAATTAATAAAAATGGAAACAAAACAAAACACCTATACTGAGATATCATTTTTATAACCTAGAAGACGGGCAACAATCCAGATTTGGGAAATGGGATCTCCCAGGCGTTGTCGGCAGCAGTAAAACACAGACAGGAAGCATTTAATGGTGGAATCACATGGGAGCGTATTTATCTCCTCCAGGCCCAGTTCAAGTCTCACCTCCTCAACAAAGCCTTTCCTGCTTTCACACCCCCATGTTCTTCTCAGCTTTCTCTTGTATTTATTGTCTGTGAATGTCTCTTTATTACATTATGTCATACATCATCCTGTCTAAAATTTCCAAATGTTTATAAATTGTCTCCTGAACAAGCCAGCCCTCTTGAGGGACAGGTACTCTGTCTTATGTTCCTTTTCACTATCCTACTATTTTTCTTGGTGAAAAACCACCCCAAAGAAGTTTAAGTAGGACGGAATAATTTAATAATAAGATTAGTAAGTGATCACGAATAGCTTTGTAAGGAAGATCAAAGGGGGGTGCACACACTGCACCTTTCCCATTTATGACTACGGCTAAAGAAACCAAAGTTGTCTAGCCAGCGTGGCTCAGTGGTTGAACATTGACATATGAACTGGGAGGTCCCGGTTCAATTCCCAGTCAGGGCACATGCCTGGGTTGCATTTTCAATCCCCAGTGTCGGGTGTGCAGGAGGCAGCTGATCAATGATTCTCTCATCATTGATGTTTCTATCTCTCTCTCTCCCTCTCCCTTCCTTTCTGAAATCAATAAAAAATATATTTATATATATAAAAAAGAACCCATAGTAGGAACTTTTATCACTCAGGATCCAAACAGGAAACAGAAGGCTCTCTCAAAGAGACAACTGGAGAGATCTTACTGAAGGGGACATTTATAGAGGTGTGGCAGGGTTAGGGAAACAAACAAGAAATGACGAAGCACCCCAGGGGTGGCAGCTGTGGGAAGCCATTACGGAAGTGCCAGAAGCATGGTACTGAGTGTGATGAGAGCTAAGTAGTGGGAAATGGACCAACTAACTGAGCTGTGATGTCAGTAGAAGAGTCTATTCCTTATCAAAATTCACTCTCTCTGTGGTTCCCTACTTGGTTTTCCTTTTCCTCAGCCCACTGCTCTCTGAAATCTATCCAGTCCTTCCCATTGGAGGAACCCAAGGGAAGTGAGGGAAGTAAGAAGGTAAGAAAGGTCATGGCGTCGGCCTGCTGGAGCAAGAGCACCACGGGAGGAGCGGGGAATGGATCTAGAAGGACAAATGAAGGACAAATGGAGGGTCATCACTGCACGACTCCTTCCTATTCTCTTTGGATATTGCTATTCATAACACGTGTTGCTGTTTGTGACTCTCTATTTGTACCAAATAATATAACAATGGTCACCAGATGCAAAATAATTTATTATCAATCACCAAATAATAATGTTTTCAATTATGTTATTTATTTCATATATGACTTTTTTTTAGTTTTTCTCTAAATGATCTTATATTGTTCCACTGTTTTTATATTTTATTAGTTGCCACTAAAAACTATCAATCTAACAATAATAAGAAAATAGAACTTCTTCTTGTATTAATGTATGATTTTTAATGTTAACCTTACTTCTGATTGAAGTCTATAATTCACCTCCACTTGGTTTTTCAGGACCTTTTGATTCTTCAATTTTTTAAATTACAACTATATATTTACTGTAATTATTTAAAACATGTAGAAAAACACATCAAGTATTTTCAAGAAAAAATACTCTATGAGAAATATGGGTGTGATAGTACATTTTTGCTTGTGGGAAAACTTATTAATACTGTTTAACCCCCCAGAAACTAGCAAGAATCCACAGTAGCTGAAGATACCAGCTCCCTTGCTATAAATACAAAAACTAAACTCCTCCAAGGAGTTTGACCGGCCTTTTCCGCACCCCTTAGTCTCATGCTAATTCGGGAGCAAATTTTGATCTTTAGAATCAGTGCAGATTGAACTTGCCCCAAATGTCACATTTCCTATATTAATTGATACGCTAGAAGAATTCAACCATTTCTACACTGCTAAAGTGACTGACTACCACAAAATTAAATCTGCCTTTCACTGTACCCTGTGTAGATGGTAAAGTGTGATTTATTGGGATGGACAAGGCTGCAGGAAGAGAAGACCTAAAGAAAAAAATGTCAAGGGTTTGAATGACCTATTGAAACAAAGAGGCTTGTTCAACTTTGCGGGGAATAATTCGGTTAAGCGCTCACAGGAGAGGCATGGACCGGAGATAAAGTTAAGGAGCTGAACTACGACAGCTCTGAGCCTGGATAAGATCATAGGGAGGAAGTAGACTGAGGATGAACTATTAAGCAGCTCTTCGTGAATTACAAGGCATTTTGAGAAAAATGGAGCTTTCCGGGTATTAAACTATATGTTTTAAGCTCTAATGATGAAAACATTGTGATAATGAATTGCAACAGAGATCAATGGTAAAAAGTTCAGAAAGAGACTCAAGAACATATGGGAATTAAAACATGGTAAATGGAATTTTCCTAACCTGTAAAGCAGGCAGAGATTATTCAGCAGAACAAAACCAGCATGGGATTTCTTCCCCATTATCTTGGACATCACTATCTTTAGAACTTGTTGCTGTTTTGACTATTTCAACAAACAAAACTCATAACAAAAAACCTGGAAAAATGTTAGAGCCTATCTTTAATCTGTATGGAATTCATTCTGATGTAATTTACAAACAAATAAATAGCATAAAAGTAAAATTTTCAAAATAATTCTGGGGTAAGGAAGGTATATCTAAGCATGGCAAGCAAGAAAGAAACTATTCAAAAGTTAATAAAGAATGAATAATGCAATTAAACAGTAAAAAATAACACAAGGAGAAAAAGATTTTCAACAAATCCTACAAAGGGTTATACTCCTAATACAGTATACGAAGTTTTATAAATCACTATTACACAAATGAATACATCTATAGAAACATAGTGGTTATGCCAAATTAAAAAAATCATGTAAAATATAAAGGGCAAAAAAAAAAAAACAACTTACAACCAATGTTTGGTATGTTTGATTATAAAAACCAAACTAAAATGACAGTAAAATACCATTTTTCATATCAGCAGATAGGCAAACATATTACCCAAATTTTATATTATTGATGAAGATCACTTGGTGATGTATTATCAAAAGCTCTAATACTGGCTATGGTAGATAGTAGTTTCTAAAGACATCAGTCAGCAGCAATATAAACCCATTCCACATTTTTCTTATAAATGTGACATCAACACTCCAAGATCTAGAGATGGGGTCTGAGTCCCCTCCCCTGGAACCCCAGTGACCTTTGTAATTGCTCCAACGAATAGAACGTGGCAGAACTGCTGCTGTGTGACTTCCGAGGCTAGATCTTAGAATGGAACATGGGTTCACCTCTCGTCTCACCTCTCTCTCTCTCTCTCTCTCTCTCTCTCTCTCTCTCTCTCTCTAATTATGTACAAATATAATTCATTTACTTAGAGGACTATATCAATGCTGTTAGTTAAATATATTCTACTTATTTTTCATAGTCAGAAGGGGCTTATTTCAAACCTTAATGATATAAGGCTGGTCCAAGTCATCTTCATGAGTTCAGCGGAATTTGTGTTCAGAACTCACTCATTTTCCTTTATCCTTCAAGTCTCATTGTCTAGTCATAGGGACATGTGCCAATCCCCCACGGGAAGGTTGATTCTGGCTATAAAATCTATTAAAGTACATGGCCTGGCCATTCTATATCATTGGCCCAGAAGTAATTACAAATTTTGACAATGTTAAATTACTTATTCTTTCTTAATAGTGTTTTACTGATTTTTCATTATGTTGCTTCAGGACCCTGCATGGAAATAAGTCATTGGGACTTTTCATAACTACCCTGGTAACACTTTGGAAAATATTTTCTACCTTTAGGATAAACTACATAGAGGTGTGCCATTAATTAGGAATGTCTGAGAAATTACCAGCGGTAGCTCACATTCCACATAGAAGAGGAAATTGAAGCTCAGAGAATATCATTACTCAAGGATCCAAAACCAAAAAGTAACAGCCCAGAATTAGAAATTAGATTTTCTAAATTTTTGACCACTTCTTTCTCCCCCAGCTTCCTTTCTACCATTTGGCAATGCTACATCTGCCTAGTTGGACCGAAGAAAACGAGTGATTACGTTCAGTTCTCCAGGATAGGCTGCTGTCTATGGGACACTCAGAGCACAGTGGTTGCTGAATTCTGTCCTGTTAACGAGACAGTTCTAAATGTGAACTAAGGATGTGCCTAATGCTGTAGGTTGTATCCAAAACCATTGCTTAATTGAGTGGTTATGGCAATCTTCCTCAATCACTGCAAATTATTAAGCAGCATGTGGTACAACTGGGACCAGAAAGGCTCAGGTGTAATAAATGATTCTCCTTTGAGAGAGTCATTTCTTCATATTATGGAAGTAATTCATTAGGGAAATAAAAGAAACTTCAACTGTAGCTATTAAGCACATTGGACAATCTTTTACACGTAAAATCCTTTGCTTTTTGTCTGAATCAAAGCATAAATCAAAGACCCATTTCCATAAAAATCAAAGCCAAGCAAATTCTTTTAAAACAGAATTGTCCTTTGACTCATTATTTATACTGTGGCATGAAAGCAGTAATTATTTTCTATGAAGAAGTTTAAGTTTCAATTTGTAGAGTATGCATCAATCCATATTTTTATGCTTAAATAAAATACAAAATGAAATAACCAAACAAAAATAGAAAACTTAGAAATTGTGGTATTATTGGTATGTAGAGAAGTATAAAACACGTTGAAAATCCACGTAACTTATAAAACAGAAGTATTTAAAAAATAAATAAGGTATCAGGAATAAGTCTGTAGTGACTGAGCAAGTGATGATAAGCCACGAGCTAGAACATTAAGAATTTAGGGCAGGGTAATTTACAGTTACTCTGCAAGCCTCATGGCTTTCCCCACTCCCCCTTTATTGATTAAGATATTACAAATGTGTCCTTAAACACACAATGTCCTCCATCCCCCCACTTCTGCCCTCACCCTCACTCCTTGTTGTCCACATTCATCTCTTATGCTTATATGCAAGCATACAAGTCCTTTGGTTGATCTCTCCCCCTCACCCCTACCCTCCCCTACCTTCCCTCTGGGTTTTGAGCATCTGATTGATGCTTCTGCCTCATGGCTTTAACAAAACAGACACCAGCCTTCCCCTCCCCTTCCCTCCCCTTCCCTCCCCTCCCTTCCCTTCCTTCCCCTTCCCTTCTTCTTTCCTTTCTTGTTCTTAAAGCACATGTACATTGTGCCTGTTATATTTTAGTTTGTGTATACAATTTTTGAAGCATGTTTTCACTTTTTTGCCACATATTAATTGGTTTCTTAATACTTTTTTTTCCTGGGTAACAATTATAAATGATTATCCTACAAATTCAAGCTGCATAGTTTACTTCAGCATTTTTCAATATTAGTGAATACATTCCATTCAAAAGCATTTTTGTTAAAATTTGTTGTATAAGAAGTGGTTTGAAAATACAGTACAATTTAAGGGGATTCCAAAGTGGATAACAACATAAATCTCCAAAAGAAAAAAAAGGGCAAAAATTTATATTTTACGTGCCTACATTTTAAAACAAAGTCTAACATCCAACATCTGGGAGTCATGATTAGACATTAAGGCAAATGAATGTCAAGAAGCTCAATGAATTTTATTAATTGGATTTGCTATTATGTCATTTGAACGGGAGCCCTTCATTTCTCCACTTCGTAAATAATCTCTTGTCAAGTGTGGGTGAAAATATGACATAGAGTTTACATTACTCTGAGAAAACTTGATGCAGAAAGGGGCATATGCCTGCGAGGCTCTCTGGTCATCACCCACACTTAATCCACGGGGCCAGGAGAAGGTAGCTTGTTTTAAAATGCACATCTCATTGTTTCCTTGAAACCTGTATATAGATTCTGTTTTTGGTGATGAAGAAGTTTTGGAATTAGATAGTGGTTATGGTTGTATAACACTGTGAATATTACTAATTCCACTGCAATATACATTTTAAAATAGTTAATGTATGCAAATGGCAATTCACTACATTGTATACCTGAAACTAATATAATACTGTATTGTATGCCAACTATACTTTAATTTAAAAAATTTTAAATGTTATCTTTTTTTCAAACGTAAGAAAATGAACTATATAGTAGTGTCATGACAACAGAGCTTACTAAGAAGCCAAAATCTTGCAATTGCAAAAAAGATTTGTCTGAAGTCCATGTGTTTTGACATTGTACTAGATCTTAGTTTTCACATACTAGACAAATATTCATGAATGACTTTTCTTTCTTTTTCCTTGAAAAATAGGAAATCGTTGGAGGCAATATGTTAATTTAATTGCATTTATTTCTTGTGTCTGATTAATCTTCCATACTCCAATTGGGAAACAGTTGGGATTACTCTTCATGTTAAATTGATAATAACTTTAAATAAATCAATGGTATTGTTTGAACATAGATTTTTTTTGAACATGGATTTGAATATCTTGATTAAAAAGACATTGAAACAAATCTTTAGCCATCTAATGATAAGAAACAAATGATCATAGTAGATCACAGCATTCTATATATTTAGAACATATTCTTAACATAATAAATTAGGAACATTATTTGTGAGGAAGCGATTTTTTCAACTGTCAATAATTTAAGCCACTCCTGAATGTAAAGCTGACTACTTTTCAGGAATTTGGTGCAGCTGTTCAAAACTGAAATAGTGTCTCTCCTGTGTCCTGACAATTTTCACAGGAAGCTAGAAACCAGACTGGAATGCAACATTAACAAACTCAAAAAGCAAGATTTTAATTCTAATTATTTTGTGTAGAAAACAGTATTTTTATACATAATTGATATCTGTAATGTTATCTGCTACATATCCAAAGTGAGCAGAAAGACAAATTTTTCCTTAGAGAGCCCAGCCTGAATACCAGTAGACTGATTGGCCATGTGACATCCCCAGAGGCAGTTCTATGCGGAGTGCACAACTGCCTGTGTAACTCACCAAAAGGCCAGATGTGGCTACTAGAATGTTCCAAGGCTTGGCATCTGGGTATTGGCAAGATCCAGAGGTAGCCTCAGGTCTTGTGCTAAAATAGGAAATAAAAGAAAGTTCCACAGTAGCAAGTCTAAATGATTCTGAATACATACACAGGAATAAAAAGTAATTCAAAGTAACAGCTCTCAGTAAGTGATCTGTTTTTCTATACCAATTACTGAGAGAATGTCAGCATAGTTTCAAGGCTTGAGCTAATGATTTGTCATTGGTTTTAAGCATGTTCTAAGTTAATTGTATCAATCAAATGAATTGCTTTCCAGTAACAGAATATACAGCACATCTTTCAGTGCTAACTAAGAAGAGAAGGAAGGCAGCCATATTCTTACTCTCAGATTTCATATACTTGTAGAGTGCTTTGAACCATTCTTTGCATTGCCATAAAAGTTAAGGTTGGAAACTATAATATGGTTGGTGGAATATAAAAATGAACTGCTTTATGAATATGACTTTATAGAGTTATTTTCTTATAGGTAGGTTCTGAAAAGTAGCATGATAAAAACAAGAACCTTGAAATCCGTACTTTGAACTCATTAATTCCGCTTCTCAAGAATCTATCCAAAATTAGTTAGATATGAACAGAGAGTTATTTGTAAGGATGTTCATTGTGAAAGTAAATAGCTAAAATGCTGATACAAATATGCATTTGTAGGGAATGTTACACATAATAAAGTATTCTGCAGCACTAAAATAAATTTTAAGACTATCTAATGGCATAAAAATCCTATTAAAGATAAGATAAAACTATATAAACAATAGGGCCTGAATTGAAAAAAAAGGTATATACCGACTCAATACTGGAAAAATATATATATAAGTATGAGTATCATGATGTCTGAATGGTGGATTATGGATAATTTTTAATTTCTTCTTCATTAGTTATTGTTGTTAGTGCATTTTATAAAGATCATACAATAAACATTTAAATTATGCAATTAGGAATGAAAACAATGTGCATATTTATAGTATTAGTGGGACATATCACATTTGAAAGGGCTGAAAAGCAACCACAACTTCTTCAAACATAAAACATTGAAAATTCTCCAGCTGCTCTTGGCAATGACACCCACGTATTGAGATTTCTACTTTATTGTTACTGAGGATATGGCAACAGACTCAAAGGGAATCCTGATACTATTGCTCTGGTGGGAAGCTATATGTGAAAAGGAAAATCCACTTTTAAACAAAAATAGCTCAGAAGTATCTCTAATAGTACTGCACTGAGAAACAGTTTCAAAATGGGAAACAAGTTCATGATGATAGCAACCTCTTGTTATAAAATCGATTTATTTCCACTTATTACAAATGTTAGATCACTTACAGTTTCCTTCCCAAGATGCATCCCCTCTCATTTCTCCATTACTTAACACTGAAAGTTGGTCACATCATTCTCAATGGGCTTCTGTTTTCTAGTTAAAGATCATTAGAATTCTTTATTTTGTTTTATTTATCTCTTGTGCCCTTTAAGAATATTTATATCAATGTATTAGTACATAGATATATATGTCTGGAATTTATTACTTTAAGTATTTAATACCATTATCTATATATCTTTATGCAAATTTCATGTTTAAGCACAAATAAGAATTCTCCTACTTATAAAAGCCTCCTAGCAGCTGGCTTAGCATTCCACTTACTTGGGGTTTAATTTTCACTAAACGGCATTCTTTTAAATTCCAAACAAAATCGTTGTAATCTATGTTAGATGCTCATTTAGCAGTATTACTGAGAGGTGGGACTTCCAACAGTGGCATCAAGAGGACAATACAATAAGTCAGGTCCTCTCTCTGAGCTCAGCTGGGCCCTCGGTCCTCAGGCCAGCCCTCGGCGGCAGCAGTGAATTCAGCCATAACTATAGCCGAGTCTGATCGTTCTCCTGATGAAATTACACTGATCTAATTTGCACGCTGTGAAGACATTTGGCACTGGCTGGATCTGAGCCTTGACATCTTCATCGGAACTAAAAGTACACTAAGAACTGACATTACATTTCACATTCTCTTCTGCCAGGCTGTGGCATTTCGTCCTCTTTAAAGGCATTATTTCAAGAACATTTAATTTGGCTTTGATATGCCTGCCATTTTGCTGGGTGGAACATACTGTGCCAGAAAAGCTCAGCTGTAATAAAGTTTGGCACCAACAGCCCACCATATACCTGCACCATCCTGTGCGATTTAATTGGCATTCAGCGGGTTGATAAATGGATTGGCTTAATGAGACAATATACTTGACATATGCAGGGCTCTCCTGAGGAATAGGATTCATTTTTCCACTTCACACATCAACATGTTACAGATACCAACACAGTCATCTCCAGCCGTCGTGCAGCAGCCAGTAAACGCCATCCACTGGGCTGACCGGTGACATTGTTATCTTCCAAACAACTCCCTCCTTCCTCCTCTGGCACCAGACAAAGCATGGATTTTAAATGCCATTGTCTCCCGTATTTTCCCAGACACAAGGGAGAAGATGAACCCGTGCTTTATTTACATGAACCTGTATTTCCTGAGGAGATCAAACAGCCCTGCGGTCTAACCGAATTGGTCTTACCTACTATAAAATCATGACTCTAAAATGCAAGTAATAATGAATGCGAGGGATAACTACTACATATGCCATCATGAAAAGGAGAAAATGGGTGGGTGCTGTTCTCTCCTCAGAAATGCTGGTTGCAAAAATGAATTAGAACAACAAAGAGACACCATTTATCACTCCTCTGATTACCAAAGATTAAAAAGAACCATAACGCTGAGTGTTGGCACAGGAGCAAGGACGTAAGTGCCTCATGCACTGCTGGTGGGATCCTAAATTAATACAACTTTTCTGGAAGGCAATTGTCTGTATGTATCAAAAGCCTTAAAAAATGGGCATAGACTTTCACTAAAAAACTTCCACTTCTGAAAATACGTCCCCAGGGATTAAAGACATGCCAAAGATGGATATCCAATGATGATCAACACATTGATTACTATAGGGGAAAAATATAAAACAATGCAAATGCCTGAAAAATAGATTTCCTAAAGAGAATACAGAATAATCATTTGCTAGAACACTAAGCAATCCTTAAAATGTTGTTGTAGCTGGGCTGGTGCAGCTCAGTGGTTGAGCATCGACCTATGAAGCAGGAGGTCACAGCTCAAATCTCCATCAGGTTGTGGCTCAATCCCCAGTGGGGGGGGGGGTGCAGGAGGCAGCCAATCAATAATTCTCTCTCATTGATGTTTCTCTCTCTCTCTCTCTCTCTCTCTCTCATTTAAAAATTATTTTAAAAAGTAAAATAATGAAATGCTGTAGAAAGATGTCATGAAAAATTGTTTTAAGTATTATAAAATACTACTGAATTGTTAGCCATTTTTTGGTGAAAAATTTATATATCTATACATCTGTACTCATACTAAAAAAGTCAAAAAACAAATACCAAAATAATAATGCTTGCCTTTGGAAGTAGGATTAATTAGACTTTCTTTTTTCTTGATGTTTATCTTGATGTTTAAACAAAATTTATTTAAAGAACTTAATTAAGAAGGCATTTTAAACTTCTCAAGTAATTTCTATCTAATAACAATGTGATTTTTGGAAAGTCTTTTACTGTGTGATAAGTCAAATCATGCCCATGTAATTCAGTTCTTATGGTTCCAGGTTACTTAAGTATGCAATTGAATATCTGTCCAGATAGATAACCCCTCTTAGACAAATGACCTTTGTTCCTAGCTCCAGCTTCCTGGGATTCTCACGTCACTAGTAACAGCTGAGTAGGAGAAAGCAGCAGATTTTTAGAACTCAGTTGACACTCAAAAGACTTCTGGAGAGTATTATCTTCTAACCACAGTCCTTATTAAATAAAAACTGCTTGGTCCACTCTGTTTTGTTTGTCTAATGCCAAAGACACCTAAAACAGACAAAATATGAAGACCCAGATACGAAAAGGTCATTTATTTAGATTTGCTAAGGCCCCCTGGGAACCACAATGAGACTGGCATTAGGAAAATTAGGGTCCCTGCCTTCAAGTCTTCCCAGGCAAATAGAAAAGGAAAGACAATGGGGATGGAATGACAGTGCCTTAAAAGGGAGACCAGCGTGGGGAAGCCGAAGTGCTCCATAGGGAACACCATAGGGCTTGGTCAGCTGTTCAGCCCCGGCGGGAGGAGGGGCCCTGTGAGGAGCATCCACTGCAGCTGCACCACTCGCAGCTCAGCGGTCCTCCCTGGTCCTCCCTGGTCCTCCCGGGCGCCTTGGCTTCCTGCCTGCCTCTGAGGTGGGAGGGCACCCAAAGCCACTGCCTCTCATTGCAACTGGGGGCCAGTTAGATGCTCTCCATTCTGCTCCACAGGAAGTTCCAACATGCAAATAAGCCCGAGGAAATGGAAAAAGGAAACGGTGTGTGGCAGTTTCTAATTACTGCATAAAAACAACATATGGAAACTTCATTGTCCATTTCATCTCTCAACATGTACCATCAAGGCAGACTTCTTTTACTCACATCCCTCTCCAGAGCATTTGGATCTGATTTACTTCAAAAAGAAGGTGTGTGTGTGTGGTGGTGGTGGTGTTGTTTTTAAATTTCTGATGGAATAATAGTACTTTTTATTTTAAACATCTTGCTCATTGGGAGGTTTTCATAACCATGTTCTATTTTCCATTTGCGTTTTCTCATTGTGCGTTAGTTAATTCTATTCCCTCGGGTTGTTCGTAACCTGGATTGAAGTTGTTCATTCTTCAAAAGTTTAAATTAACTGTCCCTAAGTACCTGTTATAAATGCTTGAATGAGTCCCTAATCACTGATTAGAGGCGGCAGGAGGATTGATTTGGCTCTTGTGTCTGCTTCAATGTTCTAAAG
This sequence comes from Murina feae, assembly GCA_004026665.1. NCBI lineage: Eukaryota > Metazoa > Chordata > Mammalia > Chiroptera > Vespertilionidae > Murina > Murina feae. The sequence goes on from PVJC01015463.1 coordinate 27,451, forward strand.
GCGATGAACAGGAGGTCAAAAGAGGAAAACAAAGCAGGCAACGTTTGGTGAACTAAAGAAAAAATAATAATAACAGTGCGGCAAGTAAAATAACAGAAGTTAGTGAAACAATGTGTTGAGGTAGAAAGACTGGACTGGGCCTCAAAAGACCTGGAGACCTGCCCCAGCTTAGCCACACGAGAGTGATCCTAGGCAGGTTCACCTCCCTCTTCTGCTTTCAAATAGGGTTTAGACTACAAGATTTCCAATATTTCTCTCCTGTTTCCTGAATTCTCGGACTGTACCAAATGATTTCAGTCCTACCTGCTGTCTATATGGAACCAGACTTGCCAAAGGTGGCTTGCATTTAAATGCTAACCTTGGAGGAATGTTTAAAAGTTGAGGCAGACCCAGAGAAGCAAAGCATATATCAAGTTCCCATTTGCTGAAGGCAAAGCCTTCCAGATTCTCCTCTCATTTCCCCCCACCCCCCAAGCAGCGTCAGTTAATGAATCAGAAAAAAAGCTGGTTACCAGATGTCCTGGCTTATTAACACGCACATCGCATTCTGTAACGGCATTCACAGAGCAAGCTGTGGAACCGAGGGATGGCCAAGGGGAACTTCTCCTCTCACGTAAGCTTCCAAATGTGGGTGTGCTTTGCTACATTTCAGGAACGGTGGCAGGCGCACTCTCCGCAGGAGCTGGCCTGGGCTGCACAGAACCCTTCTCCAAGGTCCTAGGCTATCTCGCCTCTCTCAGCCCCGCCTCCTTCCTCTCATCTGCGCAGACTTGCCGACGTGATTTCTTAGACGGAAAGAAAGACAGACAACGGTAATAACGTTCGGAGTGATGCGAGGGAAAAGCCAACTCTGTGTGATCGGCTTTCACCACAGCTGATTCTAAAGCCACCCACGGTTCAGCTCTACAGTGTAATTTTATGTTAATATCCTGAAAGTTGTCAAATCTTGGCAAAACCTACGCATAAATTACACAGAAAGCAGCTCGCAGGAGGGGGAAAATGACTGTCATGGATAGCCAAACCCATTAATAGTCTGACAAGCAATAACCCAGGCGCTCTGGTCAACTGCTGCAGACATCTGTGAAACTTTTGCAATTAGTACCATTTTTCCCCCTTTTTTGTTTTGCTGTTGGAAGAGGTATCAGCTGTGAAATAGCATGTAACGGACCGATCGTTATCAGCTCTGCCAGCAAGGTTGGGCTTTATCATCTCTCTTGGTTGACCATGCCCTACTTTTCACACAAAAAAAAAAACAACTTAAAATTTTATTTTAAAAAATAATGCCATGATTACAGAGACTGATAGTCTCTAGGAAACAGGTACCAATGGTATGGCTACACACTCAATAAAAGATAAGATGCTCCAATCTCTTACTCATCACTGATTTTTCTCCCTGTGAGGTTGAGAAGAAATAAAGATGGAGAGACACAATCTCTCTTACAAGCTGCATCCTAGGCTCTAGGCTTGCAGGAAGATCATCTTATTGTGCCTTCTCCTACCACTTTCCACATCACTTTTCTGTGGGTAAGGCTTTCAGAGTAAAATAAATTGTCAGTGTTGTGCCATGCCAGTGGTTCAAACATTTTGAATATCACTATACACACACACACACACACACACACACACACACACACAAAAATAAAAAAGTAATATTGAAATTGACCGTTTCTCCGGGATGCCTAAGCCATGCCCAGCAGCCAAGCCACACCCACCAGCCAATCAGAGCGGATATATTAACCCAGCCAAGATGGAGGCCAACCACCACAGAACTAGATCAAACAGGAGGCTTCCATTGCACCAGGAGTAAACTGTCTGCCTAGGCCGGCTGGGCCTCTCTCTGCTCAAGGCAACATAGTTGCAATTATAGAAGCCTTGGAGCTGAAGCAAACAGGAGGCTTCCATTGCACCAGCGATGGAGGAAACTGTCTGCCTAGGCCAGCTGGGCCTCTACTAAGGCAACATTGTTTCAATTATAGAAGCCACGGAGCTGAAGCAAACAGGAGGCTTCGTTACCTGCCTAGGCCTCAGCTTAAAGCAACAGTGTATCAATTATAGAAGATAAATAAACCTCAGAAACTTGATTCCAGCCAGCCTTGCTGGGACGTTGGGTCAATGAGAGTTGTGGGCAGTCTGAAAGCCTAAAAACAGCCCTCAGCCCCTCACCCAGGCTGGCCAGGTACCCCAGTAGGGACCCAAAACCTGAAGGGACTGTGGGCAGCCTGAAAACAGCCCTCAGCCTGTCAGCCAGGCTTGCCACACCCCAATGGGGTGAGGGTCACACTGGGGGGCTTGGCCAGCCTGCAAACAGCCATCAGCCCTTCACCCAGGCTGGCCAGGCACGCCAGCAAGTGGACATCCCCTGAGGGGTCCCAGACTGCGAGAGGGCACAGGCCAGGCTGAGGGACCTCTCAAGTGTACAAATTTTTGTGCATCGGGAGATATATGTGTGTGTGTGTGTATATATATATATATATATATACACACACATAATGCACACACACACAATCTATTGCTCATTTTCCCTAGAATATTGCAGGCAAATTAGCTGAGCTTCCTACTATGAAAAGCTCTAAAGCAAGCATGTCAAACTAGTGGCCAGGAGGTTGCATGCCTTGTATACTTGGCCCGTGTTAGCCTTTGAGTTTGACATGCTTGCTCTAAAGGCTTTTCAATATTTTCCCAGAGCTGTTACAGCTGCTGCATCTTACATAGTGCCTGGCACTGAGTACATACTCAAAAATCTCTGTTGATGGATGGATGGATGGATGGATGGATGGATGGATGGATGTTACAGGGAATATTTCCCATTGATGATCTTGCTATTGTAGCTCCATTTGTTGATTTATGCAGAACTTCCTTGCTGCTTAAAAAAGTCATTGTCTGTGAGTAGGGTTTCTTCAGAGAATGCTAACAAAAGACTTGCTTTTCTCAAAACTTATAGTCTGAAATGCCTGTGTTACAGAATCATTTGGTTAACAAACTCTTTCCTAGATCCGGCTTTACTCCTGGGCCTAGGCTTAGAGATGGAGATAAGAAGATGAGTGAAACACAGTTTTTGCTATCACAGAGCTCACAGAATGTTCAGAGCAACCACGTGGAAAGGTGATTCCAAAAATACATGCACATGTTATAATACTACAGGTGTCAACTGCCTGTAAGGACCAGCACACTTTAGCTGACACTGCAGGGAAAGGTGTAAAAATGCATGTGGGATGGGTTTTGTAAAACATGGCCTGGCAGAAAGAGCGAGAAAAGGCTTTCAAGGCTCAAGGTCTGCATGTGTAGAGTTACAGTGTAATTAATAAAAGGACATAGAATTTTAGGGAAGAGTGAGTTAGCTAGTGGCTAGAAGCAGAGGGTGTGGGACAATGTGGCAGGAGCTGAGGCTGGAAAGGTGAACTGAGGTAGGATAAGAAGTGGCATTGGCTGTCGCCATACTAATGCCTGCAAGCAGTTAGGGATGAATGGAAGCCTTTAGGCAGAGAAATAAGTATTGCCTACGATGACCAGTAATATGGGGAGAGGGCTGTCAAGGAGGGAGGAGAGAGGGAGTGCAGAATCAGGATCGAAAGTCCAGTAAGAAAGTTATTTTAAAAGCTGTGTAGATAGACCACAAGTAAAGAGAAGCAATGGATTTTGGAGATATCTCTGCAACAGAACTGTCAAGATTGGATGATTGATTGCATGTGGGGGGGTAAAAGAAATGTGATAGAGGATGACTCCTAGCTTTGTGTAAATGGCCGGGCCTTTAATTAAGACAGGGACACACAAAACACAACTGGCTGGGGTAAGTGTAGGAGTGAGGGAACTGCAAGGACAGCCAGATACATTTCCCAGAAATCGGTCTTTAAAAAATCATACTATTTCCAACTATCACTGTGAAGCCAACAAATCTGAAAAGGAACAAGACAAACTCTAACAGATGCTTATCAAAGGCAAATGCAATTGGAAAGACTTCCTTTTAATAAAAGTATCAGGGGGAACAACAATAAAATACTAAGTTCTCTGAACTTGAAAAAGAGTTTATTCACAGACAGCTATTTATAGTTTCTGAGTTCGGAGGTTGCTGAACTGGCTACTGAACGAAATGTTCAACCTGACCCTATTATTTCTTCTTCCTTCCCTAAATATCACAGTAATGAAAATAGAATTTATAAAACACAAAACAGCACAAACCGTCATAGTCTTCAATTTGGCAAGACACGTGGATCCCTCTCCAGCCTTGTCTGGACAAATCAAGAAAGAAGGAAGCACCAGAGGAATCGCAGAAACCGATGCCAGTTGTCTGAAAAGCAAGTTTGCTGTCATCTTGGGACACATCATTTTTAGAAACAATGACCCATTTGGCAGCCTCGCACATGTCCCCATCTCTGAAAGCTTTCTAACATTCCAGGCCTTGCTTTATTTAGGTTTGGGATTTTCTTCAGTGAAACAAATGCAGAATCTTAATTCCGTTCAGTATTGCTCATGCCATTCACACAATATTTTCCCCCTCCTTGTGTTAACAGCCCTTGCTTTGCTGTCTCAGCCACCATGTCTGGGTGCCTCATCTCACATGGCGGCTGTGTGGAATGTCTACTTATTTCACTGTTGAGTTTGTACAGCTGTCCTAGACGGTCTGTTTAATAATGTGAGTCCTCTGGCTTTTAAAAACAGCTTTTGTTACATGAAGGATGTGGCTTTCCTCATCAGAAACAAGTCTCTTTTGGGCCTAGTCAACTTCTAACCTGACTTAGTTTATCCAAAATATCACACTCTATTTTTTTTTCAGTTTTCAATGAATTTTTATTGATTCGATGGAGTTTATAAAGGATATATTACACCTGTCTCCGAACATCTGACAATATCACTCTTCAATGAATTTTTTAGACTTTCAAATTTCTTGTTAACATACTGTGGAATTCGCATATGTGAACTCAAAGTCAAAAGTAACTTTCTAGAGAAATTCTAGGCAATTGACTTAAGTTGGGAGAGATTCTCGGGAGCTACCTGTTTTCCCTATCGAAAGGGAGGCCAGACTAAGTTTCAGGGGAAGAAAACGGGGTCATGGAGGTAAGAGTGGGGATCCTATCGAAGAATAGCCTTTTGTTGGGGAAGTGCAGGGTGGTGGGGTCCAGGAAGCAAAGGAACCCTGTTCCATGGAGGCTTTTGACTTCTGAACCCATGATCACTTCATCCCTTTTGGAATTTCTTTCCATGCTTTCCATGTTAATGGCTCTTTCGTTCATTTTTGTCACTTAACTTGATTTCCTTTGTGGGGTGATTATTTTTCTCCTCCCCATCTTTTGGATCTTCAGACACAAATAGTCAACATGACTCCTTCAAGTTCTTTGTAGAAATAGCCTCATAGGCTGTTTTATTTTTTTTTTTTTCATTTCACTCAGATGCATAGTCTCAGTTTTAATTGTGTTGCTATGACATGAATATAATGTTTCCCAACATTATTATAACCATAAGAGCTAAAATATGTATATTGTTCTTCATCTTATAAATCACTTTTATAATATATTCCATTTATTAATTCACAGTTCCTGAATAATTGCTGATCTGAGGCCATTAGAGGTAACACATTTACAAATTGAATCAAGTCTTCTTCAAAAGATAGCTTGTAGATATTTGCATAGGCCAAATAAAAATAATAGGACATTGAAAATCCTTCTTGATAATAAAGTGTAAAAAATATGTGCCACTTCTTCCTGATCCTAAGCATCCTTTAGGAAAAAGCTGGAATTGAAGTCACTGTTTTCAGATTATATGCTTGAATCTAAATGAAGCAACATTTTGGTTATGTTTATTCAGCAAAGAAAAATTAAGCTCAACTATCGGCACTCATGAATATTTAGAAAAAAATGATTAGGAACAGAATTTTGCAACTACATTAGTTAACCTGCATTCTTAAGTTTATGGACACTTTCAATAAACTGACATAATTGTGTGAATAAACACATTTCTTTGAAAAATTACTACATTTCAAATAACGTTATATTAAATATACTTCATTAGAGTAGATATCATTTTTTTCTTTTTAGGAAGAATAGGCTAATTTATAACTTGTCAAGGGTCAACAAGGCCAAATACTCTGAGCAACGTAGAGAAAACCCATCATGAAATGGCTAGGGTACAAAGGAGCCATTGATTTACCAAGTGTGTAGTCTCTGGTTCTCTGCTTTGTATTATGGACATTCCTTGGTAACCCTTTTTTCCTCTAGATTAAATCAGCAAGAGTGGTTGGAATGTAGAGCAAGCCTGAGGCCCACATTTGGGTCCAGTATCAGCTCTTCAGTAGTTCAAGGTTTTGCATCTATGCTCAATAGAACTTCTCACCTTCCTACCAAGAGTGGAGAAGGGCCAGAATCTGCTAGCTGCCACTCAGTATCCATTCACTCCCTCTTTCTCAGGAATAAATGTTTATTTGGGATAAAAAAATGCAAGCAACCTAAAGATTACATTTTTCTTCCTCTCTTATAGTTAGTTATGGCCAAGTGACTAAGTTCTGATCTATGAGATGAATGGACTTCTGGGTAGACTGCTTGAAGGCAGCTGATTCAGTAGGGGGGCGTTAACTTTATATTCTTTCTCTCTGATGTTTGGACTGCAGAGTGATGAGTGGAGCTCTGGTTGCCATCTGGAATTATGAGGTAAACTTGAAGATGGAATGGGAGCCAAAATATAAAAGAATCATGGATTGCTGATGATTGTGTCACTGTCATACCAGCCTGGACCATCTAACTCCACATTTCTTGTATTTGAGAGAGAAATAAATGTATATATATTTTATTTATTAAATTGATTGGCTTGGGTGGGCATATGGTGCAATATACAGATCTTGTAACATAGAAACCCACATCTAAAACCTATATGTTCATGTTAACTAATATATGTTTTGTTTTTTTGTTAATCCTCACCCAAGGATATTTTTCCATTGATTCTTAGGGAGAGTAAAAGAGAGAGGGAAAGACAGAGAGAAACACATTGATTGGTTGCCTCCTGCATGAGCTCTGACCAGGGTCCAGGCTGGGAGAAGCCTGCATACAACCAAGGTACATGCCCTTGACTGGAATCAAACCCAGGACCCTTTGGTCTGCAGGTCGATGCTCTATCCACTGAGCCAAACCAGCTAGGGCCCAATGTATTTTTTAAAGTCACTATTATTAAGGATTTTCCATTTCATGGATCTAATACAAGATGATAAGAGTTGTTGTATTTCAGTTCTGCTGTTATTGGAAAGGGGCTGTATGATCTTCAGTTTCTCATTATATATAGGACTAGGGGCCTGGTGCACGAAATTCGTGCATGGGTGGGGGGGGAGGGGGGAGGTCCCTCAGCCCAGCCTGCCCCCTCTCACAGTCTGGAACCCCTCAGTGGATGTCCTATGATGGCCCCAGTCTGCCAGGCGCCTTCTGTGTGTGTGTGTGTGTGTGTGTGTGTGTCGCCACTGGGGACCTGCCCCCAGTGCATCTGAGGCTCGGAGCAGTCCTCCTGTGTGTGTCTACCTGCTGGGGGCCTGCCCCCAGGCTTGGAGCAGGCACCCCTTCTATGTTGATCTCTCAGACTCTTG
>PVJC01015464.1:0-34072 GCA_004026665.1 Murina feae
AGAAGTGCTCTTGTAAATATGCATGAATATGTATCAATATCTGAATTTAGGATAACTATTTTATTATGGGTTTTGATTGCCTGCAAAGCTAGATATAAATTCATGTTTCTGACTTATGTGAAAATGAAAATAATCATTAAAGAAAAAGTTATTTAAAATATGCAGGTAATGCACATTCATGGCTGAGAACAGAATCTTGGGTGGGAGAGGGGTGAGAGACCTGTTTGGTAAGTATGGAAGCTGTATAAATAATAAGCAAAGGCTTATGGTGCTGATAATTTAAAAAACGCTAGTAAAAATTGTTATTGCTTAAATTAACCATTTAAAAAACACTTCCAGTCTCCCTCCTTTAATTAACATTCTTCCTTATGTCTAAATTTACTGGAGGGAAAGGAGTTTAAGAAAACAACTTGGCTTTTATTTTAAACTAGGGGCCTGGTGCTCAAAAATTTGTGCACTTGGGGGGGGGGATCCCTCAGTCCAGCCTGTGCCCTCTTGCACTATGGGACCCTCAGGGGATGTACACCTGCTGGCATGCCTGGTGAGGGGCTGATGGCTGTTTACAGGCTGGCCAAGCCCCCCAGTGGGCACCCTCACCTCATTGGGGTGTGGCTAGCCTGGGTGAGGGGCTGAGGGCTGTTTTCAGGCTGCCTACAGTCCCTTCAGGGTTAAAGTCCCTACTGGGGTACCTGGCCAGCCTGGGTGCGAGGTTGAGGGCCGTTTTCAGGCTGCCCTCAGCTCCCATTGACCCAAGGTCCCAGCGAGGCTGGCTGGACTCAGGTTTCTGGGGTTTATTTATCTTCTGTAATTGAAACTTTGTTGCCTTGAGCAGAGGCCTAGGCAGGTAATGAAGCTTCCTGTTTGTTTCAGCTCCATGGCTTCTATAATTAAAACATTGTTACCGTGAGCAGAGGCTCAGCCAGCCTAGGCAGACAGTTGCAACGGAAGCCTGCTATTTACTCTAGCTCCATGGCTGCCAGCCTCCATCTTGGCTGGGTTAATATGCATACAGCCACTCTGATTGGCTGGGAGTGTGGCTTGGATGATGGGCGTGGCTTGGGTGTCTCAGAGTGATGATCAATTTGCATATTACTCTTTTATTAGATTATATGATAAAATTGCTATTTACATCATCTCCACTTTTTAGGCAGAGAATAAATCCCATTGTGATTCTTAGAAGAAGGAAATGAAACTGTGGCATTGTCCTGGTTTTAAATAACCATTCTTACTATGCTCTCACTAAATGAGCTCCATTTCACCAGCGGGGGGATTTAGTTCTTATATTCACCATGCAGCTTTTTCTTCCCATAAGGGACATGGCCCAGAGAAAATGGTGACTTAATATTTAACCGATCCCTTTCTGCCTCCTCTTCCTCATTGTATCTCTCGTCTTCATCTTCATCTTCCACATCACTGCTCTGAGGACTGGAGACCTGAGACCCTGTAGGAGATGGTGGTACTGAGGAAGGCCTGGGGTATTTAAATCCCTCTGTCTGCCAAAGACAAAAATAAGATATGAGCATTATAACAACTCCTTAATTTTCTAATATGTAAACATTTTGCATGTGCATTTTATAAAAAACATAGTTGGATATTTTTTATGGTTGAAGGAGAAATTATTTAATTTACATACAATGTCTGTCTATGTATAAAATTTTATCTTTAAAATATAAGTTAATAGTTAATTAGCACAATTAAGTACCTCCCACTTTTCTGTTTGGGTTAATATTGAGATAGTATAAGGGTAACACTGGACTCCATCTTAGAGGCCTGACAGTGACTCCTTGCTTTCAGTAAAATTCCATAGTTGAAATTAACATGGCCACATAGTTGGATATTTGTTGTGGTCTGTTCATGAGCTACTAATTTTTTTTAATGAATTATTTTTTTTTAATTGATTTCAGAGAGAGGAAGGGAGAGGGAGAGATAGAAACATCAATGATGAAAGAGAATCATCGATTGCCTCCAACACACACCCCTACTAGGGATCAAACCTGCAACCCAGGCATCTGCCCTGACTGGGAATTGAATGGTGACCCCCTGGATCATGGGTTGATGCTCAAGCACTGAGCCATACTGGCTGGGCAAGGTGCTTCTCTAATGATGTGAGTTAGCTGACTGTCTGCTCATCTTACACATGAGGCTACCTCTGAATCAAGGGCTTCAAGTTGGTCTGATTTGTCAGCTCCTCTATTCTTTGCTTTGGTGTAGCACTATGAAAAACTATAGTAGTTTGTATACGTAGCTATTTCAAATTAGAAGGTATTGTTAGGAGTTACTCTAAATAAGAAATGTAGCTTTCAACACCATCAAATAATACATAGAATACTTGCCGTTGGTGGCGACATGGATTCCACATGGAATGTGTCTGGAAACGCTCTGCTTAATGTCAGGTGTCTGGCATGCTGGTAATACTGTGATAGAAGACCGAGTCACAGGTTTAAAAAAATCTATATAGTTCAACAACCAAGTTACTATGTAAAAAGCTTTTCCTTTAGTTATGAAATATATATTTTTAAGTGACAGATTCTATTCATTCTAAGTTTGAAAGTCAGACAAGAAATGACAGCTTACAGTTTTCTTATTTATTAATGACTAGGTAAAGAAACACTACAGCCCAGCTGGGTGGCTCTGTAATTGAGTGTCAACCCAGGGACCAAGAGGTCACCAGTTTGATTCCTGGTCAGGGCTCGATCTTAGTAGGAAACCCTTACCACAGGAGGCAGCCAGTTGATGAAGTTTCTCTCATCGATGTTTCCATCTCTCTATCCTTTTCCCTTCCTCTCTCTCAAAAAATCAATAAAAACGTTTTTCTTTTAAAGAAATGCTACAAAAAATGGGAGGGAAAAGGCAGACTGGCCTTACTGAACTTGGAATTAGTGCTAAGGGGACTGAAACCACCGAGTTCATTCTACAGAGAAGCAAATATGTGGGGGATAGGGGGGAATTAATGAGACCTGCATAATCAGACAAACTGAATTTAAATCCCACTTTAGGCCATAGGTAAGAAATGTAAGTCCTAAGAGTAGCAGTTTTCAACTAGTGTGCCACAAGAATTTTTGAAACATGCAATACCTGACTGTTTAGTCAAGGGTACTGATCTTTCCCCTTAGATTGTTAAATGAAAAAAATGACAACAGCCAACACAATAATAGTCATCCAGTTTGTGAATGAATCAAAATGATACCTTTTCTTTTTGTCTGATTGACAAAAAAATATACCTTTTGCTGCAGAATTTTATAAGTAGTTTATGTGTGCCACCAGATGAAAAAGGTTGGAAATCACTGCCTTGGAGCCTTATCATTCTGCTTTCCTTATAAAATGAAGATTATAAAAAGAATCACCCAGGGTTGTAATGAACACTCTGCAAATGGCAGCATCTTGTCATTTGTCTTGGGAAGATTAGCAGTATCTAAGCAGATACAGTATGTGAAGGCAATACTTTCTACTAAATTATCCAGTGCTGAGATACATGAGCATCTGTGTATTTACAAACCTACTTAATGAAAGAAGTGTTTCCCTCGGCACTTGTCATTTTGAAAAACAATATTATTCCCATTACCCCTGAAGCTGAGGACTAAAATCAGATTATCTCAAAGTAGGGATTTTCTCTTGTTTTCCTCATCTTCATTAAATATTTCTGCTTACCTGTAATATATCAAGTTAAGCAATGACAATAGAATGACTAGTAAAAATCATTGTTAGATCCTGACGGGCTGGCTCAGACAAGATGTGAAGAACTGAGTTTAGGATTTCGCACATTCATGACATGTAAAAAAAAGTACATGAAAAGTCACTGAGGTTTTAACAATTATGATACCGAGTTGACTTTACAGATCATGCAGATGACCAATACGTTTGTGGTCCGATGGAAGTTCTTTAAAGGGTGCTCTGTGTTGATCACAATTTGCTTACTCTGCCTAAGTATCTCCAGTCCAGAAGATCCGAGAGCCTCTCAGTTCGGTTCCTCTGGATAATTCTTTGGCGACGTGACTGTTTGCAGAATCCATAGAGAAACTTAGTCAGCTGATTGCAAGAATCGTCCGGAGAACGGAACCGCCTGTCAACAATGTAAATACCTGCGGGGCACAAAAGCCAATGCACAGGTAAGAAGTAGGGTTCGCCTGAGAGCATTTCTTCTCCTGCTTAGGTTCTGTGTTAGATCACATGAATTATCTATTCCCTAGCTCCTCATTGCCCCTACTTTACCGTTTCCCTTCCAAGGCTGTGTATCATTGATCTCCTAACGGTTTGTAACTGTCACCAACATGCAGCCAACAAAATAAAAAAAAATGAAAAAACGTCTGGCCATATAGGGGTGCCCTGAATTGGTGATTCTCCCTGGGCTTCTCAACTAGCGGGAATCTCTGGGGTGAGACCTGGGTGTCATGGTTTTTAGACGCCCCAGTGTCCCATGTGCGTCCATGGCTGAGAACCACAGCTCCAGCCTGAGGAAAGAGAACAAGTGACAATGCAGCTGTACAGGTCCAGGGAATTGGCAGCGTGTAGGCAGAGGATCCAGCCCACTGGCACTTGGCTTGTTGCTAGGCAACCTGGACATGGAGCTAGTGACAGGCAAATTCTCCAGCCTTCTTAAATAGTGCAAGTGAATTTTGCTAACTTGGCATGGATCTTTTAAATAATTATGGTGACCAATATAGTTATTGTAATATCACCTCTAAGACCATAATTATTGTGATATGCCTTCTAGACAGTAGAGGGCCAAACCAATTCAGGGAAAAAAAAAGATAAAGGGCAGGTTTAGCTAAGTTTAACACTTGTTTTGCATTTTTTTTCCTGTTTCAATTTCATTTGTTCACTTAACTCCTTTTGTAGTTTGTATTTTGGACAATGTATTAAATATTAATAGCATTTTTATCCTTTCTATAGATGACATGATTAAAATATTTTATTGAACATAAAAACCTGTAAACATTAGTTTAGTCAAGTTAGGTTTAGAGTTAGGTTCTGTAAAGGCCCTGTGCTTTGTTTGGTTAAATGTCACTTCTCTCTGGGTTGGGTTAATGATGAAGCATCTTACCGTAGGCAGTAGGATCAGCCACATGCTCCTGCATGAAACAGCCAAAGCCGGAGAGGTTGGTGGTCACACTGGGGATACCCATCACGGTGCACTCGGCTGCCAGGGAAACAGTCAAAGGTTTAGCTTTCAACCAGCTCCAGTGTCCTCTGATGCACGCAGAGGAGACAAAAGCCCCCTTCTATCTAGTAATAGCAGTGTTTACTTTGTGCCAGGCTCAGTACTAAGCTCTTCCATGTATTAACTCATTTAATCTTCTCAACAACCACGTGAAGTGAGGCTACCATTATTTCCATCTTACAGATGAGGAAATTAAGGCTCAGGGAAGTTAAATAGCTTTCCCAGATTCATAAAGCAAGGGATGGGGAGAAGAGGTAGGACTCCCAGCCATGTGCCCAGCTCCAGAGACCTGGCTGGGAGCTGCTACCTATACTGTCTCTCTCAGTACGAGTTTTGCTTTTCACTCCATTTCTATGTATTTGGCAAGTTAATGGGGTAGGTACATATTTTGGACATGGTTTTGAAATCTTCATCCACACAAATCCCTTCCATGTTCTCAGGTGCACAGTGAACCCATTGTCTCTCTCAGTCCTCTCTCGCCTTTTTTGGTTAAAATTTGTTTTTGTTTTGTTTTTTCAGAAATTATCAGATATGTCTCACAAATATTACCGCTCTCAGGGCTATTTACATTTTTAACAAAGACATTGTATTTATTGTGGACTAACTCTTGGTTGGCTAGTGGGGTTGAGTAAAAAAGAAACAGATTTCCCCATTACCCATGAAGAAACATAATTTAAATAGTGGCCCTTTCTCCTGCTCTGCATGTATTTCCTCTAGACAGCAGTGGTTTTCTAATTTAGGATAGGGAGGGGTAAATGGAATGGGATTACTGACCCATTTGAGAATCTGACAAAATGCAGGAACTCCTCCCTAGAAAAGTTGTGCCTACAATTAAATGAAACTGAAAGATCCTTATTTTTATTAAGTATTCATTAACACACATGTAGTAAAATGCCAGGTGTCCATGGAAGCTCAGTATATGTTCATTAAGTGAATTTAATAAAGTAAGTGCTTATATTCATTGTGCTTTCTCAAAACACAAACCTTAATGAATACTTTCTGGAGTGAATTAGAGTTAGTATCACATAAGACGATTATTCTTTAAAAAAATTAGAGATTTATCTAATATGCTAACACCCACCTTAAAGCACCAGAGGTTTCATTATTTCTGTAATTATAGGTCTGATGAGGAATGGCCAACTTCCTTGGGTTAATTCAAACCAGAATGACTCATTCACTGTGGAGTATTTTCCAAACTTTCTTTCATCTAGTTATCTACTCTAATAAAAGAGTAATATTGAAATTAACCGTTTCTCTGGGATGCCTAAGCCACGCCCACCAGCCAAGCCACGTCCAACAGCCAATCAGAGTGGCTGTATGCAAATTAACTCAGCCAAGATGGAGGCTGACAGCCCAACTACTGAGGCGGGCATGGGGCAGTGGCAGGAGATTTCTGATCCCAGTAATTGTTAAGAATAATTTTTCAACTACTTATTGAAACAAGTAAAATTGCGTTAGACGAAAACAAGGTAATGAGGAATTGTGAAATCAGGATCTGGATGAGAGAAGAAGACTAAATGAGTGAAATAGACATGTGGGGCCTTTTCTCTTTTAGAAAGGTGCAATGATTTATAAGCAAACTGCCATCAGCCCCTCACCCAGGCTGGCCAGGCATGCCAGCAGGCGGACATCCCCCGAGGGGTCCCAGGCTGTGAGAGGGCACAGGCTGGGCTGAGGGACCCCCCTGAGTATACAATATATTGTGCACTGGGCTCCTAGTGCTTCATAACACCTTAAAAACTAGATATAACTCCTCTATCATTTCAGGTTAAGTTTAACCTTGCCCTGCAAAGCAACATTTTGCTGGAAAGTCTGCCATGAGTTATAAATCATTCTCTTTACCCGATATTAGTGATCTCCCACATTCCCTCAGGCACTTAGTTTCGATTTTGTGCTTCTCTATTCAATAGTAAATTAAATGTCAACTTGGAATATCACACACATATGCATGAAATAAATTCCAAAATATTCCACATCTATACATGTCACATACCTGGAGTATAACCCCACGGTTCATAGTATGACGGAAATACTCCAAGATGACAACCTCGGACGAACTCTTCATAATCCATGGGTAACAAGGGGCTGGTGGAGGATAGGAACTCGGGGTGCAAAATCACCTAAAAAAAGGAAAATTCTGATGAGAAAAAAATTAAGGCCAGAAAAAAAAAAAGGCCTACAGTTTGGTTATTATCTATGTAATAAAAGCCTAAGAGACCATCATGGTGGAACCACTGAAGGACCAGTCGCAATGATGCGCACTGACCACCAGAGGGCAGATGCTCAATGCAGGAGCTGCCCCCTGGTGGTCAGTGCACTCCCACAGGGGCAGTGCTGCTCAGCCAAAAGCCGGGCTCACGGCTGGCGAGCTGGCGAGCGTAGTGGTGGTGACAGGAGCCTTTTCCACCTCCACGGCAGCGCTAAGGAGCAGCGAGCAGGCGGGCGGGAAGGAGCAAGGGGTCCCAGGCTGCGAGAGGCTGCAGGCTGGTCTGAGGGACTCTCTCTCTCCCCAGTGAATGAATTCCGTGCACCGGGCCCCTAGTAATACCATAAAATCCTTGTGTTCTAAAATTAGGGGAGAGAAAAGCCTGGGGCTTCCTTTCTGTTCTCAACATTCCATGTCAGTATCTACTCTGTGGACTGTCTTTCCCTCAGGCTCCAAGGCCTAGTAGGGTAGGGAGTTTGCCTGCCATCGTTGTTCTCATGCTAGACTATACCCTCCAACCCAGTCTTTATTGGCAATAAAGATTTTATTTGGTTCTCTAACTGCTTCTGTTTCACCAAGGTCTTAACACAACCCAGAGTGAACCTTTAAAAATGTCAGCTAACCCCCTGCTCAAAATCCTTCAGCAGCCTCCTGTTTCACTCGAGGAAAAGCCTTATCATAGCCTTGAAGCAGTGCTGTGCTGGTAAATGTTCAAACACCAAAATTCAGAAGTATAAATATGTATTTGTACATAAGTTTATTGTCAATTTTACTGATAAAAAGATATCATTCTAGTATACAACTTCCAAACTATAAAAATGTACATGTGAAAAAATCTGCACACAGATGTCTATTATCAAAAGTATTCATAGTTGGCCCTGACTGGTTTGGCTCAGTGGATAGACTGTCGGCCTGCAGATTCAAGGGTCCCAGGTTCGATTCTGGTCAAGGGCATGTATCTTGGTTGCGGGCATATCTCCAGTGGGGGGTGTGCAGGAGGCAGCTGATAGATGTTTCTCTTCCATTGATGTTTCTAACTCTCTGTCCCTCTCCCTTCCTCTCTGTAAAAAAATTCAATAAAATATACATTTTTTTAAAAAAGTATTCATAATTGTTAAAACTTAGAAGCAACCAAGATGTTCATAAGTAGGTGAAAGGATTAATAAATATAATTAATGATTAATATGGTACATCCAGATGATGGAAGATGTGCTACCAAACCATGAAAATGGATGAAGGAACTTTAAATGCGTATTACTAAATGAAAGAAGCTAATATGAAAAGATCACATACTGTGTTTCCAACTATATGACACTCTAGAAAAGGTAAAACTATACAGACAGTAAAAACATCAGTGGTTAGTAGGGGTTGGGGGGAAGGGAGAAATAGATCGTGAAAGAGGATTTTTAGGGCAGTGAATCATCCTATACATAGTATCTATATATGAAAGCCTAAACAACCATTATAACTGGTCAACCGAATGACCAGCCAGTAGCTATGATGCGCACTGACCACCAGAGGGCATACGCTCAATGCAGGAGCTGCCCCCTGGTGGTCAATGCACTCCCACAGCCAACCTCCCATGGCTAGCCAACCTCCTGTGGTCCCTCCCCCTGGCTGGCTGGCCCCAATTGGTCCTGATTGGCTTTGATTGCTGGACAGGCTAAGGGACTCCACCTGCACACAAATTTGTGCACCAGACCTCTAGTGATACTATAATAGTGAATATATGTCATTATACACTTATCAAAACAGACAGAAGGTACAACACCAGGAGTGAATCCTAATGTAAACTATGGATCTTTGGTGATAGTGAGGTGTCACTGTAGGTTCATCATAACAGATATATCTCTGTTGCTGGGAATGTTGATTGTGTGTGTGGGGGGGATTGTGCATTCTTGGGGGAAGATGATCTATGATATCTCTGTGCTAAATTTTCCGTGAACCTAAAACTACTCTAAAAAATAAAGTCTATTAAAAAACATATAGCCCTGGCCAGTGTGGTAGCTCAGTGGTTTGAGCATCGTCTTGTACACCAAAAGGTAGGGGGCTCAATTCCCTGTCAGGGCACACATCCTGGTTGTGGGAGGCAACTGAACAATGTTTCCCTCTCTCTTTCTCTCTCTCTAAAATAAAATTTTTTAAAAATTAAAGAAATACACACACACACACACACAACTGGTTCAGTGCATGAAATTCACACATGGGGGGGTCCCCTCAGCCCAGCCAGCAACAATCCAGGACCCCTCAGGGGACATCCCTCTCACAATTCTGTACTGCTAGCTCCTAATCACTCACCTGCCTGCCTGCCTGGTCGCTCCTAACTGCCCCCTACTGCAAGCCTGGTTGCTCCTAACAGCACCCCCTGCTGGTCTGGTTGCCCTCAACTGCCCCCCATGCCGGCCTGGTCTCCCCATGCAGCTTGCTTGTTCAGTCGTTTGGTTGTCTCTCACTAACCCCCCTGCTGGCCTGGTCATAGGCAGCCACCTTGTGAGGGTGTGATGGTCAATTTGCATATTACATCTTTATTATATAGGATATGCACATATAGTACTCTTCATTGTTAATTCTATACCAATTAATTATAACATAATGCTTTTGTTGATTTTTTTTAGAAAATCTTGTATTCATTACCGACTTATGGTTTTAACTGATGACTAAATATAGTTCTGACATAAATTTTGGTTGATTTCTTTGTTAAGGAGAAAAAGGAAGAGTGAAATACCAAGATGTATCTCAAAATTTCACAGGTTCATCAATGGCATGAGTGACTTCTTTGTTGAATTGGATATTTTTTATAATGGAAAAGTATTTTCTCATATTTATGTGTCACAATGTAATGACTACAGACACAACACCCATTTTACTTTTATCAGCATTATTAATATTTCTCTACTACTTTCTTAAATATATACAATCAATACATAAAGACATGATGTGTAGTGTTCACTGATTTTCACTCCATAAATACTCCACCATGGCCAATTTCAGGCTGCCAATGAGAAATCACTGATCTGTGCCATAAATAACCCCAAGGGCATAGATAATAGTAAAATGTGGTAAACAATTAGGATGTGATGGGTTTTGAACATTACTTTTCTTTTACTGTAATTAACTTATTTTTACATTTATGTAATTTAATTTTTACCAATGGCTATGTTTAAAACTAGTTCACAAAACATAACAATTGGCTCTTGTCCACTGGTATGAGCCTGTTCAGAGGCTGCACAGCCTGAAATGTTCTGCTTAAGGTAGAGATAAGACAGCATGGCTATACATGGAGAGTTGAATAGAATAGCTACCTAACTGGTCCCTGAATGAATGGATTCTCCTATTCCATCTTTATTAAAGTTCTCACTGAACTATTATGTTATAATAGCAGACTTCCATCATATACCTAAGTATTATTTAAAATAAAACCTGATTTTAAAGTGCTAGAATCATACATATATATAGTTTTATAATATAATAATATATTTAACATAATGTCTAATTAAATGGTATAATTAATAATATAATACTTAATGATAGTACAATATAATAAACTTAATATGAGATGTAATTAATATATGTTCATATTATTTTATATATAACTAGGGGCCCGGTGCACAAAAATTTGTGCACTTGGGGGGGTCCCTCAGCGTGGCCAGTGCCCTCTCGCAGTCTGGGACCCCCCAAGGGATGTCCACTTGCTGGTGTGCTGATGGCTGTTTGCAGGCTGGCCAAGCCCCCCAGTGGGGATCCTCACCCCATGGGGGTACGGCCAGCCTGGGTGAGGGGCTGAGGGCCGTTTTCAGGCTGTCCACAGCTCTCATTGACCCAATGTCCTAGCAAGGCTGGCTGGAATCAGGTTTCTGGGATTTATTTATCTTCTATAATTGAAACTTTGTTGCCTTGAGTGGAGGCCTAGGCAGGCAGTGAAGCCTCCTGTTTGCTTCATTCATTGAAACATTATTGCCTTGAGCAGAAGCCCAGCCAGCCTAGGCAGGCAGTTTTAACTCCATCGTTGGTGCAATGGAAGCCTCCTGTTTGCTCTAGCTCCGTGGCTGCCGGCTGCCATCTTGGCTGGGTTAATTTGCATACAGCCGCTCTGATTGGCTGGTGGGTATGGGTTGGCTGGTAGGCGTGTCTTGCATGTCTTGGAGTGATAGTTAATTTGCATATTACTCTTTTATTAGAGTAGGTAATATATATAATATAGAGTAGTGCCTTAAAAAGAAGGAGAGATCCCTGGCCCCTTCCCACATGTGAAGACACAGTAAAAGTCTCCATCTATGGACCAGAAAGAGGGCCTTCACAAGAACTCAACCACACTAGCAACTTGATCTTGGACTTCCTAGCTTACAGAATTGAAATAAATATCTGTTATTTATAAACCACCCATTCAGTCATATTTTGCTAGTAGCCTGAATGGACTAAGATAATTGCCTTCTATTTAACTTATTTAACTCATGTCCTTCCACTGCCACTCCCTCAGTGCACAGACACCCGCCTCACTGCATCTGACTCCACAGCTAGTCTGCTTCCCACTGTGTGAACCTTCCCCATGTTTGGATTCTGACTCCTTTCTCTGGACTACTGGTCAGTGTAGACACTTGCCTTGTGTTGCCCCATCTAATGGCTTCAGAAATGAATTGTTTGGGAAGGGAAAGGAAAAAAGAGAAAGAGGAAAAAGAAATTTCAATTTAACAAGCACACTACATTTTTTATTTTTTACTCACAGAATAAGTCTATATTCTTCCAAAGAGATTACTTCGAAAAAACCCCCAATTTGGACATATAGTAGTACTGAAACATTATTTGTATATAATACTTTAAGCATTATAAATAATTTTCATATATATTGTCCCATTTAATATTTGCAACATTGTGAGATGAGTAGAATAGACATTCTCAATGTCATAGTTTTAGAAGTAAGAAAACTAAGACTTTACAGGCATTAGTTATATATATCAATTGATTCATAAATAGGAAATACATTAAACTTAAGAAGAATTAAAACAGTAAGTGTCCAAAACCAGTACCATAAAAATGATTTATTCAATCACAAGAATAGCACATTGGTAAAGTAAAAATGGATACAATATTTTTTTCTAGAAAGCATGGCTTGAGTTTCTATTATTACACTAGGAAAAGAGGCCAAAAACACAGATAGGACTGTCCAGGCAACCACCAAATCAACAACCCATTATGTTCTCTTGGCTTATATTAGGAAAGGGGGATTTGAATGGCATTGTGCCTATTTGGCATGTCCACACTTAGGAAAATTTGTACTCTCCAAAGCTCATTTTGGAACATGAAAACACCATTGTTTGTTTTGTTTCCAGCCAAACAGAATGATCAAATGACTAAAATAAGAAGACAGCTGCTCGGGGCCCTAAAACAGGCGATTGCAGAAAGCCCAAGGTGGAAGAAAGAATATTACAGGTCATCCCAAGGTTGTGGGGGGGATTAAATGAGATCCTGTATACAAAAGCCCCCAGGAGAGCAAGCCCTGGATCAGTAGGAGAAAAACAAAGGAACTAAAATTTGTTTGACTGTGTTTATCTTGAGAGGGAAGTAAGCTCCCAGGAAATTAGTTACTGTCACAGTGTCAGCACAGGGTGATGACCTGGAAGCTGCAGTCTAGGTTTTTCTCTCTATATCCCACTGCTGACAGAGGATAAATTCAAAGTCAAAATAATTTGCAGCATTTCCTGAATCAAATGGTCACATTTCTATAAAAACTTGTCAGTTCACTCTGAGAATTAAGAACTACTCTATAGAGTCCTATCAATATACAGGCAATCAAATAGGATTTATATTATTAGCACAGACCCCAAGTTAATGCCAAGCTTTTTTTAAAGGATATCTATACTAATAAAAGGGTAATATGCTAATTAGACCAGGTGACCAGGCATTTTCTGAATGTTCGATTTCCTTCTGGACAAAGCCACAGTAGTGGAGGCTGAGGCAGAGGTGGTTAAGAGCAATTAGGCCAGCAGGGGAGTGGTTAGGTGGTGATCAGGCTGGCAGGCAAGCAAGTAGTTAGGAGCCAGCAGTCCTAGATTGTGAGAGGGATGTCTGACTGCCAGTTTGGGATGGGGCCTAAACCAGCAGTCACATATTCCTGAAGGGTCACGGATTGAAGAGGGTGCAGGCCTGGCTGAGGGACCCTCCCCCCATGCATGAATTTGGTGCACCAAGCCTCTAGACTATATGATAAAAGCCTAAACGATCATTACGGCAGAATGACCAGAACGGTCACTATGATGCACAGTGACAACCAGGGGCAGACATGCAACACAGGAGCTGCCCCCTGGTAGCCAGTGTGCTCCCAGAGGGGGAGCAGCCAGTCAACCAGAAGCCAGGCTCACAGCTAAGGAGCAGTGAGTTGAGTGGTAAGAAGCAAGCCGGTGGGTGGTGAGGAGTGAGGGAGGGACCCTGGATTGCAAGAGCTTGTCTGACTGATGGCACTTGGACATTCCCTATGGGGTTGTGGACTGTGAGAGGGTGCAGGCCAGGCTGAGGGACCCTCCCCCTCCAGTGCATGAATTTCGTGCACCGGGCCTCTAGTTGTTAATAAAACACAATATCTAATCCTAAACTGACCAAAGTTTATCTCAGCGCTTTGAAGATATATTTTTAGGAAGGGTTATTCTTTTATTTCTTTTGCATGTGTGCATTTGCTTCATGATAATAATAAATATCTCAAAATATTGATGAATTTAACTGCATAAACCATTTGTATGAGATGAACTTTCTTCTCCATTCACTCTTTATAAGCCATGTGCTATTGTATCTCTACGCCTTTTCATCTACTTCTGCTGGGTAAGCCCTCCTTCCTGTTATTTGCAGATAAATTCCTGCTCACTGATCAAGATCTAGCTCACTTATCATCTCTTTGATAAAACATTTTTTCAAATCCTGCAGGAAAGACAAATCTTCCATCTTCTACTGCACTAAGTACAAATAAAAGCTAATGTTCATTATGAATTGATTGTGTGCCAATACTGTATTAAACACAATATCTATTACTTTTTAAAACCCACAACAATTCTATGATTGCAGGCCTATATTACCATTTTAAAGATGAGAAGATTGAGGTACAGGAAGACTAAGTAACGTATAAACTGAATAAGTGGCAGAGATTTGAAGCCTGACAGCGTGAGTACCGTCTTTAAGGACTTGGCATGTTGCCTTCTTTAGACATGTGGCTGTCCTGAATTAGCTGTTAGATTTCCTTTAATACATCCTGGACTGGGAACCCTGACTGACAGCCCCAACTGCATCTACTCTAGATCCACCATAGCAGCAGCTCCTGGCCTATAGACAGGTGGACATGGGTACCAGTGCCAACCCACATCTACCCAGTGGGTGATTATTTTAATGGGTAACTTTTGTTTGGGGAATCCCTGTTGCTATTCATATGAATACCCACTAAAATGGTCACATCCACTGCTCACAGAATAAGGCAGCTATCTGCCTCCCAACCTGAACCTGTCTCGTTAGGTGAAAGGTCAAGAAAAGGCTCCTAAATACAGCAAAATGTTGTATGTAGTAATGCTAATATATTTAAAATAAGTCAACAGCAAACCACAACACACACACAAAGACACCTTTTGTATTAAGAAAGGAAGCATCCTATTTAATAAAAGAGTAATATACAAATTGGCCATCACTCTAACACACAAGATGGCTGTCCTCAAGTGGATACAAGATGACCGCCACAAGATGGCCTGCAGGGGAGGGCAGTTGTGGACAATCAGGCCAGCAGGGGAGGGCAGTTAGGGGCAACCAGGCCTGCAGGGGAGGACAGTTAGGGGTGACCATGCCTGCAGGGGAGAGCAGTTGGGGGTGACCAGGCCAGCAAGGGAGGGTAGTTAGGGGCAATTGAGCCAGCAGGGAAGCAGTTAGGCATTGATCAGGCTGGCAGGGGGAGTGGTTAGGGGGAGTGGTTAGGGGGTGATCAGGCTGGCAGGTGAGCAGTTGGGAGCCAGCTGACCTGGATTGTGAGAGGGATGACTGTCGGACATCCCTTGAGGGGTCCAAGATTAGAGAGGGTGCAGGCTGGGCTGAGGGACACATATCCCCACCCCCATCCCATGCACAAATTTTGTGCACCAGGCCTCTAGTTGTAAAATACTATGAATTTGGGTTGGCCTTTGAAAACTTTCTTCTTGTTTTTTTTTGTTGTTGTTGTTTCTTTTTGTAGGCACATGTGTGAATGAAATTGAATAGGGTTAAGCAATTATTTGTCAACATGTTCACCATTGCCAACCACACTTAGCAACAAATTTGCCTGCAACAAATAGGCACTCAGTAAATATCAGAGAGGTTAGGCATCACAGTGCTAGAAACCAGGTCTTAGTCATACATTGAGCACTATGCCTAGTTATTGTAGAAATTCAAGAGTCAAAAGCATAAATTTGTTCTATAGAAAATTGCATAGAAACATCATTAGCCGCATTCTTTAACTGGAAACTTCTCATATTTTCCCTTTAAGTTGAACATTATCAGAAAAAAACAAAGATAATTCATGTAATCTCAGAGATTTGTTAATTAATTCTTAGAAAATATTTAAATCATTAAAAATTAGATAACCTCCTTATGCTTACTAACAGATTGACAGTGAAAATAAATGCTAGAATTATGCATAATAAAGCCATAAATATCCTTCCGTTCTCAAGAATGATAGTAACATAGTCATTATATTTTAATTACCCAGGAGAGGAAACAAAATTAATTTCTTTTAAAAAACAAAGAAGGCTTCTAATAAATTCTCAGTAAATATATTTTATGTCACCTTGAAGTGACCTGCAGAAACAATTAGTTCTACCTTAACTCTGTCTGTGCGGCTGTTGAAAAGTCCGATCCGTCTAATGGTGCTGAGGATGGGGTCAGTGGAGTCATCCATCATGTTGTGTGTGGTCACTGGAGGCAAAGACTGTCGCTGAAGGAATGGAAGAAAATGCCAATTATGGAAAGAATTAACGTGTGACTAATTTCAACAATAGGTCATTGCCAACATGTCATACAAGCTTCCTCCAGTCATTTGAAATGACACTAATGAGGATGACTAAGTTTTGTGTTTCAGAGGAGGAAAATGGGTTCAATGCCTTTGTATATGGCGAACTCATACTACTTTTGTTTTTCACCTGCAGACACTATTCAAAAGGCCAAGACTTCTTGCCTGCTCCTGGAATTTACTTGGAATCTGAATGTCCTGAAATCGTGCCTTGAGAGGAGCTCCTCTTGTATTTATTTTAATTTAATTTAATTTAATTTAAATTTAATTTAATTTAATTTTTGATTAGGAGCTCCTCTTTTAAATCCTTTAGTGGGGCTGACCTCCAGTTTCTGATCCCTCACTATAATGACAAGCGTTGGCTGTACGCCTAACACACTTATGTTTACTTCTTTGCAATACTTCCACTTGTCTGAGAAACATTCATGTTTCTCTACTGTAACTCAAAATTCTATGCTTTTTGAAAAAATTAGGTTTTTATTGTCATTGCAACATACACTTCTTTTCAATTGGATACAATGGTTACATATTATTATTATTATTATAATTATTATTATTATTATTGCCCAGGGAGAGTGCAAACACAGTTCCTCACTACCACAAATTATGCAGTTGAAATTTCTACAGCTGGGGAAATCACAGGGGTCAGCACACCCAGAGTGCAATGGGTGAGCCTTGCCCTGGGAAACTACCCTTGGGATCATGGCATCTTCCCTGCTAAGTAAATATTAAATAAATTTTTAAATTGGATACAAGAAAAGCCCTGTGTCCAATCTCTCTTATGAACCACTCATAACAGAGAATACAAAGTTGACATTTCAGTGAATACAGAAGAATGACTTTTTGGTTCTTGAGTTTAAAAATTTCCCAAATTAGCCCATTCCAATAAATTAAAATATTGAATACATTGATTTTAACAATGGGAAGTGGTAGGCACTTTCTTCTTTACTACCTGAGTTGAAAAGATGGCTCTTTTCATTATTGTTAGATCATCTCGGTCCAAAATATTGTTCATATCAGGAATTTCTCCTCTGTGGGAAAAACAATGTTAATAATAAAAATAAAAACAACTGGTACCAATTTGGTGCTCCTTTGTGTCAAATACCGTTCTAAGGACTTTAAAAATAAAAGTAAACATAGCTTCTAGATGAAGCTCACAGATAAATTCCTAAAGTGTGAAGAAATTTGGTAAAGTTAGCATTGCCCCAGCCAGTTGGAGTATTGGGGCTCACACAGGAGGCAACTAATTCTTGCTTCACACTTCAATAGTCCCTTTTCTCTCTCTCTCTCTCTCTCTCTCTCTCTCTCTCTCTCTCTCTCTCTCTCTCTCTCTCTCTCTCTCTCTCTCTCTCTCTCTCTCTCTCCCCATTCCTCTCTAAAATCAATAAGCATATCCTCAGGTGAGGCTTTTAAAAATAGCATTAAAAAATCAAAATTGATTTTTTATAGCATTCATGTTCACCATCAGGGGACACTCTCATTATGTTTTCCCCATTCCTGAGTACTACATTCTAGAGCGGCCATAACTTGTCCATCTCTAAGTTGATACTTTTACTGGTAAAAATTCACCTACTACCAGGGATCAGGAGACAACATAGTTTTCAAATCACAGAAAAAATCACGTATTTTGGTATTATTATTATCAGGTTATAATACATTTAAATTTGATCTTGTTATTTAGTCTTTATTATACCTATAAATTACATACCTTATTTATTATTTATTAAATAAATACATTCTCAGTAATAGTAATATGTTAATTAATATTCATTAATATGTTTGGTTAATAAATATGTGCTGATTTAATATGTCAGCATCATTAATATATTAAGTCAATATATACTTTGACTTAAATTCTCATGAACTCTTAGCTTCAGATTGGCCTCCTAACATTTAACAAGATTTTCATTGAATTGGAACCTATCTGCATATATAAATATGTTCCCATTTGTAAAATCTGTTTACAAGTGTTTGTCAGATGAAGGATAAAAGAAAGCCTACGGATATGATGTCACACATCCTCAAAGGTTATTAATTCCTTTATATTCAGAACAACATAAATATATTATGCCACTGACACTGTGAAGATGGAATGTGACGTTCAAATGTTTGAGGGAGTACGTGTTCCAAACACCTACCTCAGTAAAGCATCATAGAGTTTCTTTCCGAACTTTTCCTTCACAGAATGTGCAATGTCCCTGATTGGGGGAAAAAATCTGTAAGTTAAACAGTGTCACAATTTTACGTCTTTATTCATCATGATAATGTTGATGTTAGTGCATTGTTAAAATTATTGTTCTCTTTTGTATAGACTCCTCTATTATCTTCATATTTGCCAATTCAGCTTGAGTTAAAACCTCCAGAGCTGAGGCAGCAGAACCCTGACCAGCCCACATTGTTTAACTTTTTTTTTTTTTTGCTTGATGATATTCAGGGTAGGGCTGAGGGTTGGGAGGGGGAGTGGATGCAGGTATAGATGTAACAAGATTTGGAATGTGTTGATAATTGTTGAATATAAGCTATTCAATATAGTAAAAGAGTAATATGCAAATTGACTCTACCAGCAGAACGACTGGGAATGACTAATCACTATGACACACACTGACCACCAGGGGGCAGACGCTCAATGCAGGAGCTGCCCCTGGTGGTCAGTGCGCTCCCACAGGGGGAGCTCTGCTCAGCCACAAGCCAGGCTGATGGCTGCCAGCACAGAGGTGGTGGTGGGAGCCTCTCCTGCCTCCTCAGCAGTGCTAAGGATGTCCAATTGCAGCTCAGGCCTGCTCCCTGCTGGCAAGTGGACATCCCCGGGGGCTCCCGGGCTGCCAAAGGGATGTCTGACTGCCAGCTTAGGCCCAATTTCCTGGGGAGCAGGCCTAAGTCAGCAGGTGGACATCCCCTGAGGGGTCCCAGACTGCGAGAGGGCACAGACCAGGCTGAGGGACTCCCCCAAAGTGCACAAATTTTTGTGCACCAGGCCTCTAGTGGGCATATAAAAGGTCATTACACTAATTTATTTACTTTGCCATGTTTTTATTTGCATAATAATTTTTTCAAAATTCAACCCATCTTTAAAGAGTTCTACAGAGGCTTTATCCTTCCATAGTAGCCTATTCCAAAGTTTTTATTGTAACCCAGTTGTATAGCCATTACATAATCTAGCATCATAGCCCAATGAGAAGAGAACCAAGTAGTATTTATCCTATATAATAAAAGGATAATATGCAAATCGATCCTAACAGCAGAACCATTGGGAATGACTGGTTATGACACACACTGACCACCAGGGGGCAGATGCTCAATGCAGGAGCTGCCCCTTGGTGGTCAGTGCGCTCCCACAGGGGAACTCTGCTCAGCCACAAGCCAGGCTGATGGCTGCCAGCACACGATGGTGGCAGAAGCCTCTTCCACCTCCTTAGCAGCACTAAGGATGTCCTACTGCAGCTTAGGCCTCCTCCTTGCTGGCAAGTGGACATCTCCTGAGGGCTCCCAATCTTCCAGAGAGATGTCTGACTGCCAGTTTTGGGCCCGATACTCTGGGGAGCAGCCTAAGCCAGCAGGTGGACATCTCCCCGAGGGGTCCCAGACTGCGAGAGGGCATAAGCAGGGCTGAGGGACCCGCCCTCTCCCGCCCCCTGCCCTCAAGTGCACAAATTTTTGTGCACCAGGCCTCTAGTGTTATAATAATCTTAAGGAAAAAGTAGTTCAGGAATCTACATCAGAAATCATGCACATGAGAATAACCCTTTGCAGCGTTTGCTTGAGCACAGTTACAAGACATGAGATTACCACAGCTGCTTTCGCACTGCCTGGCCTTTCAGGGTTTCCACGTTGAAATTGTTCGTCTTGGCGGGCATAATGAAAAACACCACCACTGTGACGTCGCTTTTATGCATCTAATGAGGGGTCAGAAAACATCACAGAGCCAATGACCAAAGATAAAATGAAATGTGTGACAGACGGACCTTCCATTTTGAACAAACAGTGTTTAAAAACATCTTTAGGCAAAAAGCATACTTTTTGTGATTCACAGAAAAATTGTACCCACCTTCCTAAGGCTTTTTCAGAAAATTTATTTTAAATTGGGCTTTCAATAGATGTTTGTTGATTACAAATTTTAAGATTCAGACAAAATATTTTCATGGCACGAATCACCTAAAATACCTACCAATGGATATTATCACCATCTTCTCTGTAGTTAACAAAGTAATACAAATGTGAGCTAATACTAAAGGGTCAAAATTCGCTCTTCAAAATTTAAGATTAGAAACGTAATGAGGATTTAGTTTTGGTTTATTCTATCTTTTTCCTTAGCTTATATACACTGATTTACACAAAAGATTATTTACATTTTTCTTGTCAAATATCTTGATTCTAATGATATCACGTTTTGGGTTTTTAGCGCTAAGGTAAAGAAGCAAGCAGAGGGTCAGCAATTTTGTTGATGCAGGCACTGTGCTGGATGTTTTAAATGCACAATTCAACCCAATCCTTGAATCGCTGTGCACAATAGATGTCACTCTCCTTGTTTTACTGACATCAGAAGAGAGGCATGGAGGTTCCATACAGACATCTGACCTCCTATAGCAGATTATTGGAAAAACTGAGATTAAAACTGGAGTTTATTGACTGAAATCTGTGGGGGTTTTTTCCTCTTCCCACAAATACCATGGGCCTAGCATCTCTCTCTGAAGGAAATGACATATCAAACAGCCAGGTGAATGAAGGCGTGAACTCAAACCATGAACAAATGAACGCTCATATGTTCTAGAAATGCCTATCTCCTGAGTGTGAGGCATTTACCATCTAATCTGCCGCCTCTGCACTGTAGGGCCTGACAATCTATTCAAAAGTCTATGGAAATCTTAGTTATTGTAAATTGTGCTGCTATGAGCATAGGGGTGCATATATCCTTTCTGATAGGTGTTTCTGATTTCTTGGGATATAGTCCTAGAAGTGGGATTACTGGGTCAAATGGAAGTTTCATTTTTAAGTTTTTGAGGAAACTCCACAGTGGCTGCATCAGTCTGCATTCCCACTAGCAGTGCCAGGAGGGTTCCTTTTTCTCTGCATCCTCACCAGCACTTGTCGTTTGTTGATTTGTTGATAATAGCCATTCTGACAGGTGTGAGATGGTACCTCATTGTTGTTTTGATTTGCATCTCTCAGATGATTAGTGACTTTGAGTATCTTTTCATATGTCTCTTGGCTTTCTGAATATCCTCTTTTGAAAAGTGTCTATTTAGGTCCTTTGCCCATTTTTTGATTGGATTGTTTATCTTCCTTTTGTTAAGTTGTATGAGTTCCCTATAAATGTTGGAGATTAAACACTTATCGGAGATAACATTGGCAAATATATTCTCTCATGTGGTGGGCTTTCTTCTTGTTTTGTTGATGGTTTCTTTTGCTGTGCAGAAGCTTTTTATTTCATAGCAGCATAATTTACCATAGCTAAGATTTAAAAACAGCCTAAGTCCCCATCAGCAGATGAGTGGATTAGAAAACTGTGGAATACTATGCTGCAGTAAAAAAAAAAAGGAATTCTTACCATTTGCAACAGCATGGATGGAACTGGAGAGCATTATGCTGAGCAAAATAAGCCAGTTAATGAAAGATAAATATCACATGATCTCACTCATTTGTGGAATATAATGAACATCATAAACTAATGAACAAAAATAGATACAGAGACAAAGAAGCATTGAACAAACTGTCAAACTTCAGTGGGAAGGCAAGGAAGGGTTGGAGGGGGTAAGAGATCAACCAAATGACTTGTATGCATGCAAATAAGCATAACCAATGGACACAGACACTAGGTGGGTGAGGGCATATTCTGGGGAGGTGACGGGGTGGGGGGAGGTCAGGGAGAGGTCAATAGGGGGAAAAGGAGACATATATTCTACTATTTGTAATACTTTAAACAATAAAAAAGAAAAAAAAATCTATGGAAGCCACAGCACAGGAAACATGCTATAACATTGTAGAGCTTCCTTACCCTCAGCAGGAAATTGAGCCTGGATAAGGATTCTAGGAAGATGTCAGCTCCTTTGTTTGAAAACTCATACCTCCCAGCAATGAAAAAGAACAAAGTTTTTTCAAGATCAAAGTCCAGATGACTAAAATAAAACAAAACAGTTTCAAATGAAAGAAAGCAACAAAATGTACACAGGATTCCTGCTAAAGTGCAAAGGGGATGGGAAAAATAAACATGTACTGTAATAACACTGTTCTCTCTATACCAGAGATCCCTAAAACTGCACCCTAATTTTTTTAAGAAAGAAAAAAAACATACCCATAAAAATGACCTCGAACAAATTCTTGTATCCTAGCCTTGTACATTGCATGTAGATTTTGAAACTCGTGCATTGCTGAAAATTTCTTAACATTCAAGCCATTTGGAGTAACTACATCTGGAAAAACAAAAATTAAATAGTTATGAAAATGCTCTTTTGAGAGAGGGTATCCTTGTAGAAAAACAGTGTATTTAAATTTATATAAAGTTTGATTCTATCAACATTTCTAGCTTATGGCTATTATAGAATTGAACATTCATAAATGTTCACAATGCCCTAACCGGTGTGGCTCAGTGGATAGGGCGTGGGCCTGCGGACTGAATGGTCCCAGGTTCGATTCCGGTCAAGGGCATGTACCTTGGTTGTGGGCTCATCCCCAGTAGGGGGTGTGCAGGAGGCAGCTGATCGATGTTTCTCTCTCATCGATGTTTCTAACTCTCTATCCCTCTCCCTTCCTCTCTGTAAAAAATCAATAAAATACATATTTTAAAAAAACCATAAATGTTCACAATAAATTGTGGAAATAGGAAACGAGGCGTACATGTCCAACATAACATTGGTGCATGACATAGTAGAGTTAAAGGCAATAATAATGATTATTATTGTTTCATCGCTTACTATGTACCAGGCACGGCTCGGAATGCTTCACGATGTGACTCATTCAATCCTTGTAACAACCAATGCAGTCGGTGCTCTCATTTGCATTTCCAGTGGCAAAAAACGTTTTTCCCCCCTCTCTACTGTTTTATGCTTTTTGTTTGTTTGTTTGAAACAAAGTTCTCTTGTCGTTTGCAATTGAAAGATCAGTGACAAAAAGATCAGTGAGGGGTCAACATTACCCGGCTTTCTCTTCAGCATGTGCTCTGCCTCTATGGCTGTTATTTCGGAAACGGTGGTGAACACATGCGCACAGTGGACCGAGGCCCGCTCCATGCAGTACCGGTGGTAAATCTGCCTTTCCCCAGCCTCTTTGTCTATGTCAAACTGGTCAGAACAAAACACAAGCACATGTACATCTGCGTACACTGATTCTTTCACACAAGCAAAACAAAATCACACATTTTTCATATTGTGTTCCCAAAAGCCGTGGGAAATGTTATGCCCACACTAAAATAATGACAATTTTTATTTAAACCCATTACTAAGTGCAGAACTACTTATGCTTAAACAGGTGTTGCTTACCTCATTTCTGCTTCTAAACTGCTATGTAGACCCCTGAGTAAATGACATTTCCACTTGTTATGATCACATAGAAATCTTGATTTTCTTAGGCATTTCAATTATACTTTTACTTATCCCACATTTTATAAATACTGAGCTAATTTCTTCCCCCAAGGTCCTTATCATGTTTTTGCCCATAAACAATGAAGTAAAGCTGACATTAAACTCGATACAAAAAATTGTTAATTATTATTATCCTTAACCCACTAAAAGGAAGCCTGACAAAGAGAAATGACAAATGTTTTTCCATGACTATTGTAGTCCTACCGCTATGTAATTTCCAGGGGGTACAGTTATTTTAATTAGATAGTGTGATAGATTGGGCAATCATTCATTATTCTGGGTATCTTAACTTAAACATTTATGCACAATAAGCCAACCGCCTACGATAAAATAGCTGGCAACAGTTGCGGGCTTTTCCCACTTGGCTTAGCTACTGAGTGTTATTTCTAAGATAGTTGCATATGAAAGTAGCAGTGTCTAAGAGAAAAAGCTATATAGTCTCTGGCCTTGTATCAGCAATGCACTTTTCATGATGAGAAGCTTTTCAACACTATGCATCAGACATTCTTCTAAGCAGGTCATCATCTATAATTCTCATAAACCACTGAGACACTTATTTTGTCTTCATTCTATAGAGGGGGGATCGAATCTCTAAAGTTTAAAGGACTTGCTGAATGTAATATTCATATCTTAGCAGAGTCCTGTGGATCCAAATCAGTCTGACTGCAAACGTGTGCTCTCACCTTTTATACCATTTAGTCTCTAACTCAATCAACAAGTCAGTCCCAATAGTTACTGCAGCAGGTAGAGGAACATACTAAAAAAAAGATTTGTTAGATGATTCTAAAGATCAGAACAAGATAGTTCTTAGAATAGTCTCTCTTGACTAATATTTACAAACACCTCCCTGAAAATGTCTGAACCAGGGTTCTCTCTATGGTATCCTTGAATCAGCAGTTTTTCTTAAAAGCTTTTTATGGCTGGTCTTATTTATTCAACCAATCTCTCATTCAACCAATACTTGTGGACTAATTTATGTGTGTTTGTTACCTTCAAAGGGCCTACAACTTAGCAAGCAAATGAGTAAAAATCAGGCAGAAATGAGTAGATGCCTGAGTAAGGTATAAGATCAGAACAGGATAGGGAAAGTATCTCATCCTATATAATAAAATCCTACTATGCAAATCGATTGGACAGTGGAACGACTGGTCGCTATGACATATACTGACCACTAGGGGGCAGACACTCAACATAGGAGGTGTTCCCTGGTGGTCAGTGTGCTCCCACAGGGGAAGTGCCGCTCAGCCAGAAGCTGGACTCATGGGTGGTGAGCGCAGCAGCAGTGGAGGGAGCCTCTCCTGTATCCACTGCAGCAGGTGTAAGGAGTGAGGGGTCCCAGACTGCGAAAGGGATGTCTGACTGCTGGCATAGGCCTGATCCTGGGTCAGGGGAAGGGGATCAGGCCTAAGCTGGCAAGCGGACATCCCCCGAGGGGTCTCAAACTGCTAGAGGGTGCAGGTCAGGCTGAATTTCATGCATCGGATCTCTAGTACTATATAAGTGTTCAAATTATCAGTATCACCTCTAGAATGTAAGATTTTTAGGGATAAGAACCATGAGTTATGCATAAAATAGCATTTGGACTAGTACATGAACGTTTAATTTGGGGAAAGATTACTTTAGGCTGAAAAATTAACTGCCCTAACAAACAAGTACACTAAGTCAAATGAAATTTGCGGAAAATAGCAAAATGTATGGTGTGATTGTGGCATTGGGTATAGAATGTAGGAGAAATAGTAGGGCGACATCCTGGTAGGATATAATAGGGCCAGATCCCAGAATTCCCTGAAGAGAAGACTAGAAATTTAGTCTTTGTCCTGTATACAATGGAAAGACTGAATAGGCTTGTTTAGAGATATGGTAAAGAAACAGCCTATGTTTAAGAAAAGTAACTCTGGAAAAGTGTGTTTCCTATCGCACTGAGCTTTTGTAAAGAGCAAATGAGGTAACAAGTCAAATATTTATAAAAGGGCCTCACACATAGAACTTTAACTATTGTTATGATTTATTGTTGTTGTTAAGAATAATGGGATTTCATGTATGAGGCAGCATTTAATACTTAGACATGAGGAGATGGGATGATAGGTTTTCTAAGCGAGAAGACCAAGTACACAAAGGTGAAGACAGGCACTTGTGCAGGTCTCTGCCTTTCCCTGGCCCCATGGAGCCCATTATCTTTCAGGCCTGTAGTATGTATGCCTGGTCACACCCGTGGGCTTCACAGCAGCCTTATCTATTTACACTGCCTACTTTCCCCCATGTTCATGACAGCATGTTAAAATCTCTGTCTGGCCCTGACCGGTTTGGCTCAGCGGATAAAGCATCAGCCTGCAGACTGAAGGGTCCCAGGTTCGATTCCGGTCAAGGGCATGTACCTTGCTTGTGGGCACTTTCCCAGTAGAAGGTGTGCAGGAGGCAGCAGATCAATGTTTCTCTCTCATCGATGTTTCTAACTCTCTATCCCTCTCCCTTCCTCTCTGTAAAAAATCAATAAAATATATTTTTAAAAAAAATCTCTGTCTGGTCATTCCAACATCTAAAACATATCTGGGCCTGGTTCCTTGGACAGTGGAACTTCCTTCCCTGTGTTTTCTTATATCTCATAGCCTTTTGCTGTATTTTGGGTAATGTGTATAAACGAACGAAGAAGGAGGAACTAAGTTACAGTGGAGGGTAACCTTATAATTGAAGTTCACTAGTTCAAAACTTGGTCAGAGAAGAGAGTTAAAATCCATGAGACCATTGTGTACCAGTTGGCTTCCTTCACCATTTTCTAATCCCAAACAGCAATGTCCTCATTTCTATCAAGGAAATTCTGTTGCTATTAAAAAAGGAGAAGCCAAAACCTAAAAAAACCCAACACTTTTTTAAAAAACATTAGTTGTCTAGCTATTTTATTTTATTGAATTTATTGAGATGACATTAATAAAATGATATAGGTTTCAGGTGTACAGTTCCATAATACATCATCTGTAGGTTATATTGTGTGTTCACCACTCCAAGTCAACCTCCTGCCATCACCATTTATCCTCCTTTTACCCTCTCTGACCTCCCCCAACTCCCTCTTAGTTATCTAGCTATTTTAGTGGAGGGAAAAATTGACCCATTACTGGATGAATAAGAATAAATTTTAAAATGTCTTGAAGAGACTCAGAAATTCATATGCTGGCTAGAAATGGTTGGAATGCTATTTCATCTAATAAATTTAGCTAAAAACTTAAACCAACTTCAAGGTCTTTGTGAATTGGCTATTAACAAAAAGTGTTTTCAGTTAGCAATTATTATTTGAATAAGTAGTTTTATCTTTCTACTCTTAGTGAAGTTGAATACTTTTATTTTTATTCTCATTTTCCCACTCCTACCCCAAGTCATCTGCCTGAGCCAGAACTTACTGAGGCAGATCTTGGGTCTTATTTCAAAGACTAAATCTGACTCATTTCTTACGTTGAACTTTTAAAAACTTTCCATGTATATAATTTGTGGGGTTTTTTGGGTTTTTTTTTAAGTTTTTTTATGTATCACCAAATTCTAAACCCAATGTGAGCATGGGGAGAGGATCTACTGTGGAAAATGATTACAGGGTGTGTTTGTTTTCTTCTGTAAGAAAGGGTTATGAGTTTAACTCAAAATCTAGTTCTTAACTACTTGTTATTTACCAGTCACTCTGCTGGGCAGGACATTTTACTAGAACAATGGGCTGGGGTCTTACTTCAACCAGTGAGGGGCTTTAAGTTGGGGAATATATAATCCTATTTGAAAACAGTTTGATATAAATACTGACCTTTATCAAGAGGATAAAGTTGTAATATATGACTTTATATACTACTATGCATCTGTTCCTTTAAAAAAAAAGCTGAAGTATGTTCTTAGTTGTTTTCCTTAATTACTATATAATGCTCTTAAGAATTCTACAGTAAAATACTCGATATGCCTTTCTAACATTTTCTCTTTCACAAAAATCAAAGTCTGCCCTTCTCCAGGAAACATGGTTGGTGAGCTTACCACAGATCACTGGCTTGCCCTTATTAGTCTACCAATATCACATGCCATTAAAAAATTTCCCAGCTCTCCTGACTTTCTGAATCCTGTGGTGACTATTTTAAATGTATATCTTATGTTTACAATTAGAGACCTTTGAAGTAGGTTGACCTTTTTATAGGTCAACTCTCTTTAGGACCACTCAATTGCTTTGCAAATGTTGAAGTTTATTAGAAAAAAAATTTTCTGCATTCAATATCAAAGTGTCTTTGAGATAGTAGTATAAATTATCACAACCGTTATCTAAGTATTATTTATGTACCAGAAGCCTGGTAAATGAGATTTGTGCTTGTCCCTCAGACCAGCCTGCACCCTCTCCCAGTCCGGGACCTCTTGCGGGATGTCTGCTTACCTGCAGTCAAACATCCCTCAGACATCCCTCTCGCAGTCCAAGGCTCTCACAGTTCAGGACCCCTCTTTCCTTACCGCCTACCTGCAGTGAATGTGGGAGAATCTCCCGCCACCGCCTCTGCCGCTGCCAGACATGAGCCTGGCTTCTGGCTGAGCAGCACTCCCCCTGTGGAAGCGCACTGACCACCAGGGAGCAG
This sequence comes from Murina feae, assembly GCA_004026665.1. Classification (NCBI taxonomy): domain Eukaryota; kingdom Metazoa; phylum Chordata; class Mammalia; order Chiroptera; family Vespertilionidae; genus Murina; species Murina feae. Next base: position 28,532 of record PVJC01015464.1, read on the forward strand.
CTCCTGTGTTGAGCGTCTGCCCCCTGGTGGTCAGTGCACCTCATAGCGACCAGTTGTTCTACTGTTCGGTTGATTTGCATGTTACACTTTACACTTTTACTATGTAGGATTACACACACACACACACACACACAATTTCATAGAATCCTAGCATTTTTTTAAAGCTGAAAAGTCTTTAGAAATAAACTTTCCGACATACTCATTTCCCTGACAGTAAAACAGAACCTCTAAAATAGTAAATTGATTTGATTGACAGTAGAGAAACCAAATCAACAAAACCCCTGACTTAGTGGTATGCACATGCCTTGTTGATATTATTGGCATATGATGTAAAAGACATACTTTAATCTGATTTAACTGATGGGGAACAGAAGGAAGAAGTCAAAACAATGACCTTGGGTCACAGAATCGGGCAGCCTTCTCAAGTGAGCAGACATAACTGGTCACCAAGGACCCACATCCCTGTTTTTAATACCTTCCGTCTTACCTGACCTGGACAAAAACCCCACCTTTGCACTGCAGAGTTATAGGAGAAATCTGACCATTTATTCACTTGGGAGATAGAGGAAGTAAGGCTCATGGTGCAAGCTGTATGTCTAGAATCCTGGTTCTCTGCCTGCCACTCAGAGCTGTGTATGATACAGGATCCTCGCAGCATTTCCCAAGCTCCAAGGTAGACAGGAGCCCAACCTGTGTGCACAGTCTTACACCACCACCCCCCACTCCTTTGAATCTTGGATCTACTGCTCCAAAGTAGACACACACCGCCTCTCTGTCAAAGGGGCAGCTTTGTCATGCATATTGATTAGTTAAAAGGGCATTGCTGCCATCTTGCTGGCAGATGAAATGTCAAGATCAATACTTCGCATCCTTCAGCTTCCAAGATCAGAGAAAAGGTGGTAAAGGGGAAGGTATTAGGACTATTTACCGACTCTTTACCTTATCAAGATGGTTGTAGAAATCGATGTTGGCCGCGCAGAGATACCTCCCAAGCAGTGTGGCGTGAGTGGTAAAAATTGTAGCGATCGGAAGTTTCCGGGCTCGGGAAAGGATCAGCCCGGTTCCGGCCTGCCATTCGTGGAAGTGGGCAATGACATGTTTACCATCTGCATGGTCTGTCACCTACGTCAGGAAGGAGGCATTTAGAAAAGCTGTCGGGGAAAGCTGATCTTGCTCAGGGCCCACAGCGTCAGGAAAGTCACCGTGCCTGTAAGTTTTAGCTCAACTTGAAAGGCTCTAACTATGAAGCGTGCAGATTTAGCGAGAGTGTTTTATAGGATTCAGCGGCATGAAGCCCAGCGGGCCTCACACTTAGCCAACCCCAGGTCACCTGGGAGGCTTGTTAATCACTGACTCTGGGTCTCATTCCCGCGTAATCTAATTCAATGATTCGGGGCTCGGGGGCAATAATTTTCACTTCTTACAAGTTTGCAAGTTTGCTGCTACGGATGGTCCAGGAAATACTCTTACTTTATTTTAATTTTTATTGATGTCAGAGAGGGAGAGAGAGAGATAGAAACATCAATGATGGGAGAGAATCGTTGATCAACTGCCTCCTGCATGCCTCCTACTGGAGATCTAGCCGGCAACCCAGGCATGTGCCCAGATGGGGAATGGAATCATGTCCTCTTGGTTCTTAGGTCCATGCTCAACCACTGAGCCACACCAGCCGGCCCGGGAAATACTCTTGGAGAGCCACTGACTTAAGCTAAAACTTTTGTATTTGCTCTTGCCCTGGCCAGTGTGTTTAGTGGTTAGAGCATTGGCCCTCAACCTTCCGACCCTGGTCAGCACCTGCGGAAGGCAACCAATCAGTGTGTCTCTCTTCTCTCTCAATCTCTCTCTCTCTCTCCCTTGGTTTCTTTCCCTTCCCTCCCTTCTACTCTCTCTAAAAAGTCAATGGAAAAATTATCCTCCAGCGAGAATGAACCAAAATAAAAATAAAGTATCTGCTCTTCACAAAGGTTTTCACAGCGATGAACAGCACAGATCAATGGTGCAACTGAAGCAGGTGACAGCAGAAACAGGACTTGCCCAGAAAAGCCTCGAGGTGTTTTTCAGTGTCTTTGTTTACCCTTTGAATAAAAGACCATCTCTGTTCCCGGAACTGCTTTACTTTAGAGGAGGTTGAGCTCTTACTTTCTTGCTTCTCTCCCTCCTATTCCCTTTAACAGAAGAATGACAGTACACACACACACATGTGCACACATGCACACTTGAGACTGACTTCCGCCCTGGGGGCAGTGGCTCAGGGAGGCAGTTTGCAGACAAAACACTAACAGATACTAAAACAAGATGTCATGCTGGCCATTAGCCCAGATCTGCCAGCACCCTCACCCTCCTTCTCCTATTTTGTCACCAACAGAGAGCAATGGGACTGCTTCTCCACCCTCTCCCTTACTTTGAGGCAGCCCTTTATGGCTACTGGAATATAATTTAATCAGTAAGAAAGACTGGTCAGATGGAACCCCTCCCAACACACAGGTCTGTGATTTGGCTTTAGGCCACACCCCACTTTGCTAGGGATGCTGTTTCTTCACCATCTGATTGGCAGGTTAGGCAGCATCATCTTGAGGTAACGCAAAAAAGGTCAAGAAACCTTACTGCCAAGCGTGAAGGACTTAAGAGAGTGCAGGCTTAGCTCACTTAAAAAGGACAAGTTTGGTCAGGCCACCATGGCTCAGTGGTTGAGTGTCAACCTATGAACCTGAGGTCATGGTTTGATTCCCGGTCAGGGCACATACCCAGGTTGAGGGTTTGATCCCTCAGTGTGGGGCGTGCGTGAGGCAGGCAATCAATGATTCTTTCTCATCATTGATATTTCTCTCTCCCTCTTCCTTCCTCTCTGAAATCAATAAAAATATATATTAAAATAAATATAAAGGACTGGTTTCTAATATTCTTTTTTTTCATCTATGGGCTATTTCACTGCTATGGACTCCTTAGCACCTGGGATCACTTCAGCACTTAGGGAACAATAAAAATATCTAAAAGTCACTGCAATGACACAAGAACTCGTGCATAATCCAAACCAAATATTTCAGGCTATTTTCTATTCCATTGAATCTATAATTCATATACATAGTGCATGATGTATACTATTTTTTCTTGCACATATGTTGAGTGTCATCTATGTACTAGCAAATATAATTGGATGCTATACACATCATTCTATATATTAATAAGTATTATTATTACCCCAGTCCAAAGGCTGATATTTAATTTGAGGAAGGCAGAACATGTTCTCAGAAATGTACTAGGACAATCAATAAAGGCACCTCTCAACATTTACTTAATCTAAAGGTCACGGGATCATTGCTGGACAATGCTGGGCACAGAACACCACTGTGCTGCTCCTCTGTTGTATCACTTTACAGGAAACTGTACCTCTTTCAAGAACCAGGCTGTTAAAGATCCAAATATCAGCATGTCGTTGGCTTCTCGGTCATGATAAGGAATGCCGACACTGCATGCTTCCCAGAGGTCACCCTTCCACCTGTCCAAATTCCACGCTGAAAACCCTATGTCAAAGAGCACCACGTAAGGACTCCCCTCTATCAGCCATCTTCCAAAATGTACCTGCCATGTAAAGAACACAGAGCCATGTAGGGATGCTAGGTAATGGAAAGGAGGGCATGTATTTGTGCTCAGAAGATGGAAGCTTTGTTTAGAACGCAATTGCAGATTACAGATGCTGTACAGATAACCACGGTGATACCACAAAGCACCTGATGTAGAGTTAGAATGGGCTTGCATTCTTTCATCCAAAATATTTCCCTGCTTGGGAAATGCTTTTCATTAAATTCAGTCATTAAAAAAAAAAGTCTCGTCACTCCTTTGACCCTGAGCTCATGGTTTTAGGAATTAATATTATAGTCTACTAGAGGCCCAGTGCACAAAATCGTGCACAGGTAGGGTTCCTAGTGGCTGCCGGCTGCTGGCCAGGGCCTCCCTTTGTTCCATGTCACCCACTGGTGGTCAGCACACATTATAGCGAGCGATCGAACTCCCGGTTGGTTGAACTCCCAAGGGGACACTTTGCATATTAGGCATATATATATATATATATATATACTAGGGGCCCGGTGCACTCGGGGTGGAGGGAGTCCCTCAGCCCGGCCTGTGCCCTCTGACAGTCTGGGACCCCTCAGTGGATGTCCTATGATGGCCCCTGTGTGTGAATACCTGCTGGGGGCCTGCCCCAGGCACACCGTGGAGGCTTGGAGCAGGCACCCCCTCTATGTTGATCTCTCAAACTCTTGCCCTCCCCAGCATGTTGTTCTTTTTTTTGAGCGTGGCCAGGGCTGGGTGCGGCCTGCCTCCCAAGCTTGCCTACTGCCCATCTTCCTCCAGCCACCAGAAAGCAGGGAAAATCCTGCCTTGTGGTCAGGCCAGCCTTTTCCTGCTCCCTGATCCCCAGAAGGGACCTGAGAAGCCGCCAAGCAGGCCGCCAACTCTTTCCCACTCACCTGTCCCCTGCTGCCTTCCTTTCCCACTTCCCGGTGCCGCCAAGGGGTCTGGGGAGCTGCCAAGCAGGACCCCGGCCCCTGCAGCCTTGCTTTCCCACTCCCTGATGCCCCACAAAGGGCCTGCGCAGCCACCAAGCAGGCCGAGACCCCCCTCTGCCACCTCTTACCGGCTTCCTGGTGCCCTCCAACCCTGCCGCCTCTTTCCCATCACGGGTCCTGGGTCCTACGCTGTCCTGCCCTGCAGCCGTTCTGTGCACTTGGGAGGTCCCTCAGCCTGGCCTGTGCCCTCTCGCAGTCTGGGACCCCTCAGGGGATGTCCACTTGCTGGCGTGCCTGACCAGCCTGGGTGAGGGGCTTTAAGGCTGCCCACAGCTCCCATTGACCCAACGTCCCAGCAAGGTTGGCTGGACGCAGGTTTCTGGAGTATTTTTCTCCTATAATTGGTGCTGTTCCTTTAAGGCCTGGGGTTATCTTCTATAATTGATACACTGTTCCTTTAAGGCGGCCTTCTAACTAACTGAAGCCTCCTCTTTGCTTCACCTCGCAGCGTCTATAATGAAACAATTGTTACTTTTACTGGTTAGGCCAGAGCTGCTTTTTCCTTCAGCTCTGGAGGATTCTATGATTGTTACATTGTTTCAAATGTTTCAAATCTGTGTTTTGCTAGAGGCAGTTTAATCGGAGCTGAGCTGAGCGGCCGCAGCTTCACTTTCGCTCCTGCCGCAATGGAAAGGGCTGTTTACTCAGGTCCGTGAGTGGCGGCCGCCATGTTGGCTGGGCTAATTTGCATACAGCCGCTCTGATTGGCTGGTGGGCGTGGTTTACCCGTCTCGGAGAAACGGTTAATTTTAATATTTCGTTTTTATAGAGTAGATATATATATATATTTATATTTTCTTTATATATATTTATATACATATATATATAGAGAGAGATGTTTTTAAGATAAAGTCAAAAGTTGAACTGCTCTATATATTTAGCAACTTGCAGTTGGATATAATTTCTACTGTGTCCCTTATTTTCCTTTATGCAACAGGAGTTAACATATTTTCTGCTAGAAAAAGGTTTTTTT
>PVJC01015465.1:0-34997 GCA_004026665.1 Murina feae
CTTCCTTCCTTCTTTCCTTTCTTTGTCAAAAGGAAGGTATTTGTTTATTCAAGGCAAGATATTATCCTGGTACTTGGTTATTTGTATGTGTGATTTCTAGCACCAAATTCAGTGCCTGGCAGAGTCCAGAAAAAGAACCAAAGTTATTACTTACTATGGGTCAGGTGCCCTGTTCATCATTTACTAGTAACTGGTCCACACCTCAGTGAGATTGTTGTCACTACCCCATTTTATACATGAAGGCACTAACATTTGCCAAAGTTAAATCATTTATTCCAAATCATGCCACTCGAAAGTGTCGGGCCTGAGATTTGAATCTACTTCTGCCAGTGCCAAAGCTCAACTATGTCCTTCTGTGCTGGTGGTTTTCAAGCCTGGCTGAGTCTGATCATTTGGCCTGGAGTAGAGATCAGATGTTGGTATGTGACACAGCCTCCTAGGCGATCCTAACATGTAGTCAAGGTTGAGCATCACTGCCCCACACCCTTCTGCCTTTCCAACATGCTGAGAATACATTCCTTGAACTTGCAAGATACTGGGGAGGGCCTTCCTTAGGCACACAGATATACACACACCTGCGTACTCATTAACCTACACATATCTCTCCCCATCCTTCCACCCAAAATTGGGAGAGATAAAGGCTTTCATTCCAGCGGGAATACTTTTTAGTATAGGAAATCCAGTTACTGATATTTAAGTGCACATGTCAAGCCCTGCCAAGGGCCTGGGTATCCCAGGGGTGGCTGGGCAGAGGGAAGTGGCACAGAGGGGTTAGGTAAGGGTATAGAAAGTCGAGCTGGGGCGGGGGTTCAGTCACAAAGACAAATTAGACATCTTCACAGCTTTACTAGAAAGCAGCCACGTCTCGGAAAGCAGGTGTGGTCATTGAGACCAGGCCGTGAAGGGAATGAATGGCCTTGTGACTGGGAGATCATGAAAAGGTTAGAAAACACCTTATTAAGTCCCTGTGTCCTGGCAAGATCTCTGAAAGAATGAATTCGTATTCTGTGAAAAATACAGCAGAGTTCCCTCGCGTTGGGTCTCGCTCCACTAATCTTCAGTAGGTCCCGTGTGCATGTGCAACACTGTCTGGGTTTCATGGAGGAGGGAGTGCATTTCAGTCTCAAGTGAAGTGATTCTTAAGTGCTGCCACTGTTTTCAAAAGCCATATCTAGGTCACTGTTATTTAGATTCTAATTAAGTGCGGCAGCGGGGGGGGGGGGGGGGGGGGGGGGGGGGGGGGGGGGGGGGGGGGGGGGAGAGAGAGAGAGAGAGAGAGAGAGAGAGAGAGAGATACAACTCCCTATTAGTATTCCTACAAAGTTAGAAGAAAACACAATGTAATTTTTCATCAGTGTTTGAAATGTGACCCAAAGAAAAATTCTTAGTCAATTGCATTCAATTGGCTGCTTTCAACCTTAGCTGAAACAGAGATTTCAAGCTTTAAATATTACACTATTAGTATCTGAGGGTCACAGCACAGCGACACCAACTTAAGGGCCAAAATAGATTGGATCCAAATTAATTTATTTTTGGCCAAAGATTATATGCTGCCTGAGCAGAAGGAAAATCATTGCTTTAGAGAAACATTTTGGGTCTCCTAAGCCAACATGCTGGAAAGGTCTCCTAACCTCTGTTAATGACATTTGAACTCAATTCAAGAAACGTTAATTGAAGGAATACTTCATTGGAAGATTCAAAATGGGGTAAAAAGGAGTCCTAATCAGTTGTTCATCAAACATTAATCAAGCTACTACTATGTGCCGGGTACTGGCCTAGGCTGCTATCTCCATCCTCCAGGCTTCAAATCCAGTGGGGATACCCCCAATATTTCCTCAGTGTCTCCCTGCAAAGTTGGAACAGTATTTTCATACCTAGTGTACAGATCAGGAGGAAGAGGAGGAAGGCGGCTGGCGGGACTTTCCTCTTGCTAGCTCCCCATAACTCCTTCCTCATGCTGCCTGAGCCACACGAGGAACCGGACCCTAATAAACCCAGCATGTTAGTACTTCCGGAACATTTTAGACAGTTTAGCTACAGTATTTTTTTGGAGTTCTTCAGGTAGCGATGACACTTGCACACTTCCTCTGTGGGGTTAGTTCATTTTAAAACTAGGAAAGGGGAGGAGATTTACACAGCTATGGTGACCCCTTGGTTGATGTCTTAAAGCCTCAGAGACCTCTTTCTGGACCCCAAACCTTGTAGGGAATTACTGGGTAATTTCATTTAGAGAGGGGTAGAATATTATAGCAAGAGGAAATCTATAATTCATTTTCCCATTATTCTAATGTAACTCACTTAACTGAAGCAAGAATGCCAGATTTTATTTTTTAATCATCAATAGAAGATATTTTTTTCCATTGCTTTTCAGAGAGAGTGAAAGGGAGGGAGGGAGGGAGGAGGAGAGAGAGAAACATCGAAGTGAGAGAGACACATGGCTTGGTTGCCTCCTGCATTTGCCCCAACTAAGGCCAGGGATTGAATCTGCAACTGAAGTATGTACCTTTCACCAGGAACTGAACTCACAACACTTTGGTCCTTGGGTTGATGCTCTAACCACTGAGCAATCTGCCAGGGCAAGAATGCTGGATCTGACCTTCCACCCAGTAAGACCTTTGAACTCCATAGGACTCCATCAGGCCAAGGCAGGGTAGAATATGAGGCAGCAGGGGTCTGGTCTGATCAGTGGGGGTTGGGCTGGAGAAGGGGCTTAAGCCAAATATGCTTGAGAGGAGGATATCAATGGACAGAGACAGAGAAGTCAGGGGTCTCAAAAGTCTAGACAGAAGTCAAGGAGTGAATGGGTAGCTCTGGTCAGAAGTAGGCAAAAGTGAGAAATCTGCCACAAAGGGTCAAGGCACTACGAGCTGCCGGGTCGGGGTCAGACTGGGGTTCTCAAAGGTGAGGAATTTTTGCTGCTGTTGAGGCAGGAGTAATGTTAGCATCTGGGTGGGTGTATGGGCACAGATGGGAGCTGAGAGGCGAGGGAGTACAGGGGAGAGTGGGGCTATAGATGGTTAGGAAGCTGTTTCTTTCACTCAGGGAGAGTAAATTCTTCTCTGTATAGTCTTAGCCTTATTGCCTTTCTCTCTCTCTCTCTCTCTCTCTCTCTCTCTCTCTCTCTCTCTCTCCCCCCCATCTTTATCATCTCTATCTCTCTCTCTAATCTATCTTGCAGGTTACTTCCCCAGCAGACTTGGATCTTGCTCATATAGGTTTGGCTCACAGTAGGTGTCATTCGCTGTACCTGACTCTGAATGCAAAGTTCTTTACTGTCCTCCTGAGGTTCCCACATGTTTGCTCAAAGCCGTAGAAATGACATCTCTTAAAATTATTGAGGTTCTGTTTGCTACAGTTATCTCTGATGCAAAGGTTACACTGGCTTGCAAGGCAGTGGCATAATGTTAGAGACCTTGCGTATACGTACGTGCTGCCAAAATACCTGAGAGAAATAATACATATTGAGAACTGCTGCAGGTCTGGCCCTGTGCTTGTGGTGCCCGTGTCAGTGAAAGTTGCCATCAACCCAGCTGGTTAAGCAAAAGCAGCCCAGAGATGCAGCTCTTCTCATCTTGCTGCCATGAGCTGTTCCCTGGCAGCTCCTGCTATTCCGCTTCCAGGTCTCTCATTTAAGATTTTATTTTTTTTCTGGGCTGACAGTGTTCTAATGAGGGATGACATTTATTCTTCCTAATTCCCCAAACGCTGTGATGCAGTGAAAGCAATGTTATTAGCTTCTCTGTCTTGTAGTTTTTGTGGAGGAGATAAAAAAAAAAGAGGGGAGGGAAAGTAGCAAAAGGAAAAGAACAGGATGCCTCGAGGGAAGAAAACAAAAGGAAAGAGAGGGTGAGGAGAACTGGGGAAGAAGTATAATATGAATCTCCTTGACAGCTTGAGTTTTGCCTTATTCAGAAAGCTGTTTAAATCCTTCGGCATTTCTCTTTCAAGCCAGTTCCCTGTAGGAACTTGAAAGAACATTTTTCTGCCTGGGATGCAAGCTGCAGGAAACTAAAAGATACAGACACCTAGCTAGTTAGCTACTCTTTCTGTGTGTGTGTGTGTGTGTGTGTGTGTGTGTGTCCCTTACTGGGTATGGCAGCCACTTCTAAGTTTGAAAACCAAAGATGAATTCCCTATTTTCCCAGGCTCTGCTGTGATGGCTTGGTGCAATGGCTGAGAGGACAGTAATTCAGTTATTTATTTTTAGGCCATTGCCAGGGGACAAGGGAAGGGAGATGATTAACTTTCTCATTTCTTTGCTTGCTTTGTGGATTTTGGAGAAAGAATAGAAGCAGTTCCTTTCTCCTCCTGAAGTTCCCAGATCCCGGATGTCCCCTTTCCTGTTTCAGCCTGTTGCTGGGACATTGCTTCCCAGCGCCACACCCCGCTCCATGCTGGACCGCGCCCCCCACACCAGGCAGCGTTCTTCTCTGGCGATTCACCAGGCACCTGCCAGGAAGGTCCTTCTAGCCTCCTTTCCAGGGAGTCTGCTAGGGATACTCCTGCTACAAGATGAAATGCAAACCCTTGGAGGATGAGACCCCAAGTTCTCAACAGTGGGACCCACAGTCGTCAGGGCGTGCGGGTGCGTGTGCATGTGTATGTGTGTGTATGTGTGTGCGTGCGTGTGAGTATGTGTGTGCATGCGGGTGAGTGTGTGCGCGTGTGAGTGTGTGCGTGCGTGCATGTGTGTGAGTGTGTGTGCATGCGTGTCTGTTTGAGTGTGTGTATGTGTGTGTGTTTGTTGGGGGCACGCTGTTGTGACAGAGAATGAGAAGGAGACACTGCTTGGATATTCTCAGTGGTTACTTTTTCCTGGTTATTTTAATCCCGCCTCCCCACTCCCTACCCAGAGTGGCCCTATAATTTCTCCTATCCTTCCATGGTTCCCTCCCTGTTCCAGGATGAAAGTGAGGGAAGGAGAGGATCCCCTTCAGTGAACGTGGAGGTGACAGGAGGTGGTCAAAGTACACAGCGCGGGCGTGCAAGAGGGAGTGTTGTGATGGACTTAGGAGTGTGGCTGTAAGCACCACTGACTTGGAATCCCAGTGTTAGCCTTAAAGTCACTTCTCTGATTTCAGCTTTCACATATGCTGGTATAAATGAGAATGAATTAGATTGGGTATTTAGAGCAATTAGAATGCTGCACATTTAGCGAAAGCTAAGAAATATAGGTATTGTTAGCATCGATACCTGCAGGGCAAGAGCTTTGAAGGAGCGGCGTCTGTCTGTTTAAGAGTACGGAGGAAAGGGCCACGGGGAAAAGCTCAACTAGAAAGCAGAAGGGATTGCATGGGGCAGTGTCCCACGTTGGTGACTGCAGACCTGGAAACGTGAGAGCTTCTTCCTTCCCTGTTGTTTCAAGACTACCTCATCTCAGATGAGGTGACTTCATGTCCTTGGCCGTGCCAGGTGACACGGACCCCGTCAAATAACATACAGCATCTGTTGGTTGTTGATTTTATTGAGAAGCCCTTGCAGGGCTGCTCAGCCCCAGTTTCTACAGCGTCGTCTGATTTCACTAATTTTATAAGGTCAACTCCTTAGAGGCAAGTTGGGGGCCCCCCGAACAGACAAATAAATAGTCTGTTAAGCCATCCATTTAAAATGACAGTAATCAAAATGTTAACAAACATCAGCATTTGCACCACAATTTCTGATCTCTTTTAGCAAGCAATTCTGCTGTGGTCTTTGAATGGTTTACTTTAATAGATGACTTCCCTGTTGTAAGATTTGATCTAGACTCAATGTGATTATGCTACCACACCCCATGTGTGCTTGAGTTAAAGACTCTTGACTGAGCTCCACAGCTGAACTCAAGAGGGAGACTCCTTATGGATTTTCATAAGTGGTGGTCACCTCTGCATGAGTTGGTATGGAGGTTGCTGCTGATTTAAATTGTAGAATTAGAACCCACTTAGGTAAATGAGTAATTCTGGCCCTCCAAAATTCATTTCAAGGCTGGAATGATCTTGGTTGGATCTCTGGACAACTACTGAGTAATGACCTAATTACTTCCAACTTTATATTCTGCTCTTTAGACATTGACTTATTAGGCTACAGAAGTTATTAAAAACAGATTGGGTTGAGTAACCAGAAGGTTTTATTCCCTCCTTGAGATTCAGTTTCTTCATCTGTAAAATGAGGGTGATAATAACCCTACTTCTCAGAGTTATATACAAGATATATTTATCTATATATGTCTATATCTATATCTATATCTATATCTATATCTATATCTATATCTATATCTATATACTAATAAAAGAGAAACATGCAAATTGGTGTCACTCTGCTACACTCACCAGCCAATCAGGATGAGTATGCAAATTAACCCAACAAAGATGTTGTACTTCCCTGTTTGGGCATACTGGTATCTTTTGAATTGTTTTGCAGGTACACACAGATTACGCCAGCAGCAGTTAATCACTTTGTGTCTATCATCAATCACTAAATGATATTCCTCCAGAGTTCTTTTTTTAAAGTTCTTTTTAACTTTTCCATCCTCATCTACTTGCATCTTTTATAGTTAGGGCTTAGATGGAGGGTTCTGTCCAAGGAAAAGTTAACTTAAAATGGACTCTAAAGCCTATCTGTCCAGATCTTGTTGAAAATGTTTCCAAATAAACAAGTCCATTTTCCTGCCTTCAGTTCCATGAACCTGGTTGTTTGTCTTTCAGCGGTGATGGGAGCTCTTGGGATGACCTTGGGGTCATTGCTCTGAACACTGACTTATCATACTGGCCTGAAAATATAAAAGCTGAAGAGTGCCTGTTGGCAACCTTTGACTTGTACCAAAGTTAGCATCCCAACTAGGTATTCATTGGGCTTACTAGAACTGTTTCTTGGATGGCTTTGTTGTAGGCACCCAATAAATGTTTGCTAAATAAATGATAATTGCATCTTTGCTCCCCAACATGCTGAGCCCCTCATGCCTCCTCTGTCTCCCATCTATTTCTAAAAAGATGTAATAGAGCTGCCAGGACTCCTGTACTATGCAGGGTGTCTTAGCCACATCTTTCCTTTCCCCCTTCCATGTGATCAGCTGTGGTAGGCTTGGTTCTTCGGCTTGGACCAGGATTCAGGAAGTGGGTAGGCAAAGTATTAGATGGACAGAGCTAATCAGATTCTGTCTCCTGGGAGAGAGATAGTTCTCAAAGTCAGTGTTATATTTCCTCCCAGAACTCCCCCCGCCCACTTCTTAGTTTAGTTAGCTGGAGTGGGTTCTATTCTTCACAACAAAACAATCCCCAACCAAAGCTGGGCCAGAGGTTTGTCTCAAGCTTTCAAAGTTTGGAAATGCAGAGTACATTATTTTTATACATTATGCTAGTTACATGTTCAAATGTAAGTAGTGAGTCTAATTGTCTGGAAAAAAAAGCACAATATACTGCAGAATGGCAAAGATAAAATTTCAAAATAGAAAATGGTGGATTTATTTTATTTTTTTTCAGACGCACAATCTGATACTCTGTGGTGCATTTATTTTAGACACATATCTGTAGTAGTCAGCATATTGCCTGCAAAAGTAACTAATATACAGTTAAAAATAAGTTTATTCTGCATTTCCAGATTTCTCAGACACCTTGTGATATGAACATGAAAACTTCATTGTTGTTATAGTTGTGAGTGCCATGAGATAAAACAGATTATAACAACTCCAAGTAGTTATATTCTACACCAAGATAGATATGTATGCTGACTATCCTCAGACAACCTCACTGTTTAACATAGTTAACAATACCCTCAACTGCATATTTACAACATGACCTCCATAAACTTTATAGTACTGCTTCTTATAATATCTTCCAATATCGGCAGATGGTAGTACCTCCAAGTGCGATTCAGGGGGCCAGGGGGACCATGAGCATCAATCACCCTTTGTTGGCTTTGCTTCAGTTTAGATTTCAATTCTTCATTAAACTCACCTCAAGAAATATTCTTGAGCACTTGCTATGCATACTGTGCTAATTGCTAGGGATGCATATATAACTAATATAGAGTTTCTAACCTCATGGGGTTTACAGTCTGGCTGGGATTAGAGACATTAACCAAGAAATGACTACCATGACCTCCCCTCTCCCCCTACATACCCAATAGATGCCAGACCTTCTCCTGGACACTTTGCACACATTATCTCTGTTAAGCAGATCTTGTTTCCCCCATTTTAGGGTAGTGGTGCTCAGAGAAGTTAGGTCATGCAGATCTAAGATTTGAATTCAAGTTGTTCTGAATCGATAGTCAAATCTTATGCTCTCTAAATGGCAGCCACTGGCCATGTGTGGTTATTTAATTTTATATGGAAAGCAAAACACACTAGATGAAATGTAGTTTCTCAGTCACAATAGCCACACTAAGTGTTTAGTAGCTACATATGCTAGTGGCTGCTTATGGGTCAGTGCTGATATAGGACATCCCCATTATTATAGAAAGTTCTGTTAGTCAGCATTGGTCTAGAGCAGTAGTTCTCAACCTTCCTAATGCCTCGACCCTTTAATACAGTTCCTTATGTTGTGGTGACCCCCAACCATAAAATTATTTTTGTTGCTACTTCATAACTGTAATTTTGCTACTGTTATGAATTGTAATGTAAATATCTGATATGCAGGATGTATTTAGGCGACCCCTGTGAAAGGGTCGTTCTACCCCCAAAGGGTAGAGAACACAAGTTGAGAACCGCTGGTCTAGACTTTTAGAGTGTGGGACTGACTCAAGCTCAGCATCAGTATTCTGTGCCCAGAACAGATCTCCAGAGTCACTGCAATTAGCACTGTTTCTATCCCCGGAGCAACCACAAGAGAAGCTTCTGAATAGGAGCCTACTCCTGGCACAGTCTTCAAACGTTGCTCAACTTGGATGTCCACGTTTGGAGGTGGAGTGGAGGTTTTGCTTGTAGTGGAATGTGTGGACAGTTGAATGAGGTGATGCATCATATTTCTAACCATGTGACCTGTTTTATAAATGAGCCAATTGCTCTGAAACCGTTTCCTTGATTATAATCCTATATAATAAAGAGGGAACATGCAAATTGACCATCACTCCTGTCAATTTGCACCCACAGCTGAGGCTAAGTTCCCATAACGAGCCTTAAGGAGCAATCAGCAGGGACTTGAAGCTGCGTGCCCACCCACCTCCTGCATGGGGCTTGACAGGGGACCTCAGGTCATGCCTTCCACCCGCAGGGCTTGACAGGAGACCTCAGGCTGCTCCCCCCGCCCTGGCACCAGGCCAGAGGAACTCAGGCTGCACCCTCTTCCCTGGCCCCAGGCCAGGGGACCTGAGGCTGTGCTCCCCACCCAGCGGGACTTGACGGGGGCCCTCAAGGTGTGTCCTCCACCCTGGTGCTGGGCCAGGGGACCTCAGGCCATGCCCCCCACCCCAGCACCAGGCCAGGGGACCTCAGGCTGTGCCCCCTGCCCCGACGCCAGGCTGGGAGATCACAGGCCACTCCCTCCCCCCAGCAGGGCTTGATGGGGGACCTCAGGCCATGCCCCCCTGCCCTGGCACCCAGGGGACCTGAGGCTGCACCCCCCTACCTGGCAGGGCTTGACAGGGTGGGACCAGCCGGGTCTGGATCTAGCCCAATGAAGGGGGGCCATCCAGGTTTGGGTCTCGAGCGATTTTGAGGTGCACGTAAGTGGTTGAAGACTTGGCTCTGAGTTCCATGGTGCACCCCAGACTCCCACAGGAGGAAGATTTTCATATACGTTTTACTAATTTTCTTTAATCTCTGACACTTCTATTATAGAGAAAGGGCAAATAGCAATATTAAAATATTTCCTCTAATTAATCCTCTTTTAATGTGCATGAATTTTGTGCACTGGGCCACTAGTATAGATATAATATCTGATTTCCTATCTTGGAAATATGTGGTTGAAGACTGTGAGCACAGAAATAGAAAAAGCACTCTGTCAAATAAAGGCTTTGTAAAGTAATATTACTTCTGCCCTCAATGGAAAACAAGAGCAAAATCCACTCCTTCACAGGGGACCCCTCAGGCGAACCCCTCAATTCCCAGCTGATCTCTGTCCTCAGGTGGACCACACCCTCTTGGAGAGCACCTTCTTCTTCAAAGCTCTGAAGTACAAAAAACCATCACCCTTTAGGGAAATCCCACGCTTTACCCTTTGGAGTTTTTCTGATCTTAATATCTGTCCCACCATCCCTGGGACAAGCAGGAGAACAGAAATCCCATTAGATCATTTTGTGAAGCCTGCACTCTGCAGTCTAACCTGGAATTTAATGGGATCATTCAGGATGGGCTTTAACTGTCCCCTTCCAAGTCTCTTAGCTGAGATGAAGTGCACTTACACCTCCTTGGCCGTCTGAGCGATCCTATGTATAACTATTAGGGCGCTTGGACACACTCGCACATTAAAAATACACAAACACACATGCAATCTACGTTATATAGAGGGAAGGAAACATTTTTTAAAAATTTTTATTTATTGGCTTGTAGAGGAGGGGTAAGACAGAGTGGGAGACATTGAGTTGTAGTTCCATCTATTTATGCATTCATTGGTTGACTCATGTATGTGCCCTGAGATGGAACCCAAAACCTCGGCGCATCCGGATGACTTGGCGCTCCAACAAACTGAGCTACCCAACCAGGGTGAAATGAAACATTTCTGGTTGCAACATGACCCACTGAGATGCTCTTGCCAGGAATGGAGAGGGAACATTGTATTAGTATGCAGACTTCTGTCTCCGTAAATTCCTTTTCCTATGCTTTCTTGGAGTAGCAAAAAACTGGACCCCTGAGGCCATCTACTTGGCTACTTAAAATACCTTGCCAGTTGTTTGTTCAGCTTTTACCTGGGGTATATGCTAGGGATGCTTGGGGTATATGTCCGTTGGCTAGGACTGAGTGCCACACACTGAGAGGCTTGAACAACAGGAACTTATTTTCTCACAGTTCTGAATGCCAGAAGTCTGAGGTCAATGTGCCAGCAGGACTGGTTTCTTCTGAGGCCTCTCTCCCTGGCTTCTACAGCTCCCTCTGCATCTGTGTCCTAATCTCTTCTTTAAAGGACACATCTGAGAAGAGATATGGGGGAACCGGCCTTGAGCACATATGAGTACCGTCATATTGGATCAGGGCTGGCCCACCCTGACCTTATTTTAACTTAATTACCACCTTAAAGAAGCTATCTGCGAATATGGCCACGCTCTGAGGTACTGGGGTTAGGACTTCAACATATGCATTCTGGGGAGCGGACACGCAATTCAGCTCATAGCAGAGGACAAGATTAAACCCGTGAGCAGGGTGTTTTCAGTGCGTTGTGAAATCTTTTTACCGTGAAGAGAGGAAGCAGGAGGCGCTGTTATCCTCCAGGGCACAGCAGGGCTGGGAAGGATGCAGAAATGGAAAGGTGACATCTGCAGAAGCAGCCGATTCATCCTGCACAGCGCTGGAGGTCTAACCCCTGTTCTCACTCAGGTATATCACCTGAAGCCCATTCTTCAAGAAGATTCCCCGTGACCTCTCACCTCAGGTTAAACTTGGATAATGCGTTTCCCTCTCTCTCTGAAACAAAGCTCTGCATACTGCGACTTGTTAGTAAAAAGTCGTGAATAGAAGCTGTTGTGATCATGCTTGGGATCCAGGGGCCTGGCGGGGGCAGAAGCTCCACCCTTACTAACTGCACGCACAGGGGCAATGTACTCAGATCCCTCGCAGACACTTCTAGGCTCCTGCCGCAGGCCAGTTTTGTGCTGAGTTTTAAAGACAGGTGAGTAAGACCAAATTCCTACCCCCAGGAGTCTAGTAGAGGCGGCCAGAAAAGTAAAGGAGGACTTGCCACACAGTATATAATAGGGGCTAAACGGTGTTACATGCAAGAGCTGTGGGACTTCAGAGGCCATGGGAGGGGAGTCAGGGAAGCATTCTCAAAGTGGGTGGTAATGGTGGAGTGAGGCCTAATGGGTAAGGAGAAGGTAACCAGATGAAGGGAGCCGGGCTGGTTAGGGAGAAGTGTTCAGGTGAAGGTGAAGTAACCTCCTACAACATGGGGCAAGGAGCACCTCACTCAAGGGGCTATTTTGAGAATTAATGGTGAAAAGCTATGTGTCTAAGCTGCCTAGCCCAGCCCATAATAGGTGCTGACCAAATGTAATTTGTTTAAAAAATAAATCAACCAACCTCTCAACCCTGCTATTTCCTCCCCTAGGTTCCTCTTCGGGGCAACATAGATGTCTGGACACAGTAAGTCACCCCACGATCAGTGTGGATAGAGTCTGGCGAAGATCGTCCTTTCTCCGCTCTGTCAAAACAGCCCATATTTTGTGCATCTTTATTGAAAAATATATTTTATTGATTTTTTACAGAGAGGAAGGGAGCGGGATAGAGAGTCAGAAACATTGATGAGAGAGAAACATTAATCAGCTGCCTCCTGCACATTCTCTACTTGGGTATGTGCCCTCAACCAAGGCACATGCCCCTGACCAGAATCGAACCTGGGATCCTTGAGTCTGCAGGCTGACGTTCCATCCACTGAGCCAAACTGGTTAGGGCTATTTTGTGCATCTTAATTTCAGAGGTTGCAAGGGAATGCAGCCACCTTCTCAACTGTCCCGCACAGCACACATTATAAGCGAGTCCAGGAATGCCAATTAAAGCACTTTAGAAAGTTTTAAGTATGCTGGTGCATGTGCGGAATTATTCTCTGTGTAGCAATTTCTATCACTGCAATTAGACGCTGTAATTAAACTTCACTAATGTTTCATGACAGCCCGCAATTGGATTTGGGGCACACAGGAGAAGGTTGAGATGTGCTGGGATGGGTGGGCACACTGCACACAGACACGTCTGTGCAGGGAAATGGTGGCATCCTTAAGGGCCACTCACTAATAAAAAGTCTTGTCATTTATGTACAGAAATAATGAGGCAAAGGAGCAGCGTTAAAAAATGAAGGAGATAAGCAAAAACACTTCGAATCACTTGGAGAGCCTCAGTAATTTACCTGCCCGCTTTTCTTTTCTGGGAAGATCTTAATCCCTGTCTGTATTGCCATCAATTACGTAGCAAAGCTGGAATCAAAACTGGTTTTCAGTTTATTCCACCTCCATTTGACCTCCGTGTACACAGGAATCCACACTGGAGCTCCTCAGACTTCAGCTGTGTATCAGCCCCCGAGGAACCGGGTTGCTGCTTCCAATTGTCTATGACTCTGGTGCCAGCAGCCAGCAGATCAGCGATGGCAGGGAATCAGAAGTCTGCGGGCCCTGCCAGGAGGGAATCTCCATGATGGAGCTTGCCAGGCCGCCTGTGGGCTAAGGGGAGCCCACCTTTGGTATCCCTAATGAGTGCCAAGTAGCCAGAAGGAAGGGGACGTTGGAAGGAACATAGTTCCCCGCTCACCTGTGTCGGGAAAGGATTTTCCCTCCGCCCCCCCCCCCCCCAGAAGTCCTGTGTCCTGTGAAAGTAAATTAGGTAAAAAATTACTTTTTGACAAACTTGACTGAAGCCTGTGAAAGTCATTCTGCCTAAGTTTGTAAGGTAATCAGAACCGAAGGGTTTTTCTTTTTAATTCTTTTTCCCTTCTTTCCTTAAAAAACCAACCAACCAACCAACAAACAAACGAACAGATTGTCTGAGAGGAAGGAGAGAAATTCAAGGAGACCGAGTACTTTTCAGATTTTCATCTGATTCTGATTCTGATGGGGAGTTCATATACCGGCCAATACCCAAGGCCCTCTTCGATTTTCTAGGCATTCTGGATAGTATGTCAAATTTTCTATTGTTTGATTGCAAATGTATTTTGTTTATGGATTACACAGGCTTTCTTATATTCTTGGGGAAAACAAACACCATAATTAAGGTGTTGCATCTGTGATTGTTTCTGTTACCTATCGCCAAAAGATAACCCCCAAACTTAGTGTCTTAGAACAACGAGTTATTATTTTCTTTAATTCTGTGGGTTCACTGGGCAGTTCTTCAGCCCCACGTAATGCTGTCTGGGGTCACTCATGTCGCTGCATTCAGCTGGCAGAAGGCCTGTGCTGAAAGGTCCATGGAGGCCTCTCTTGCGTGGCTGGGTCTGGGATGGTGGCGGGAATATGTTTAACTGCAAAGAACAGAAAATCCACCCAGAGTGGCTTCAAAAAATAGAGTTCATTTATTGTTGCGTAACAGGAGGCACAGAAACAAGCAGCCCAGGGCTTAGGTGCCCCTGGGACCCAGGCCCTTGTCACGTCCTCACTCTGCCGCCTCTAGCTTGTTGGCTTCTTTGTCTTCATACTTTTGCTTCATGGTTGCAAGAGGGCTGGCTGCTGAGCCACTCAGCCACACTTCTGCATTCCAGGCCATGAGAGGAAGAAGGAAGAAAGGGAGAGTTTTTCCCCAAGATCACCAGCTGACTTCTGCTTACATCTCAATGGACAGAAATGGCTTACATTCCATATGGCTGCCCAGCTGCAAGGAAGGGAGGTAGGTATTTGAATTTTCAGCTTTCCAGTCTCTATAACAGAAGGACACAAATAAGAGGACATTGATAATTAGTGATGAGTAAGCCATTATACAATACCTCTAAAATATCATCATTTTTAGATTAAGTGTTAGGTCTGGCAACAGATAGCAAGAAAACAAAAATAGTAGCAGTCCGAACACATGCCAGTCTGGATATAGGCAATCTAGGGCTGCTACGGAGGCTTCATAATCATTTAGAGGACAGATTCCTTCCACCTTTTCCCCCTTCATCCTTAATATTAGCTTCCATCAGCACTGTGGACTCATAATTCAAGGTGGCTGCAGAAGCACCGGACATCACATTCTCAATCCAGAAAGCAGGAAGGATAAAGTGGGAGGCAAAAGAGCATGTGTGGTCGAATTGTCCTTCTTTTGAGGAGTCTTCCAGTCAATATCTCCTTTTATTTCTTACTGACCAGTATTAGAGAGACGAAAAGGTAAAACTGTTGCTTTTACTGAATAAAAATAGGGCTGTGTCAGTAAGGCAGAAGATAGACGTTGGGTAGGCAACAAGTAGCTTCTATCTCATCAGGCAAGTAAGTGTCATCTCAAGTGGAATTTTGGCTTCTCTGTAGTGATTTCCTAGAGCATTGTATTCAAGAGGATCCTGAGGCAATGCTCTGGGCTCAGCGGGTAGAGGGCAGTGTTTGATGATGGGTCTTGATCGTGGTCATGGGAGTGGGGGGTAACGATGTTTATACATGTGCTTTGAATTTGCTATTCCTGGATAGGAATATTCTAGCTAGTGAATGTGGGGGTTTAAGAAAAAAAAGAAGAAAAATGCCCCTTTTATCCTGTCCTTCCTTTCTGTAGCTTCTGGGCCTAATGTCTGGGACCTTATGGTTACTGCAACAACTAGTTATCGAATAGGTTCCTTTTCCCTTGGAAAGAGGAGGAAAACTCATTTGATGGTGACTGTGGGAAGATGTACTTGTTAGCTAGGGCTACCATAACGAAGTATCACAAACTGGGCCACTAAATAGAAGAAATTTATTGTCTCAAGGTTCTGAAGGATAGAAGTCTGGGACAGGGAATGATCAGGGCTGGTCTCTACTGAGAGCTGTGAGGGAAAGATCTGTGTCAGGCGCCTCTCCGTGGCTTGTAGATGGCCATTTTCTCCCTGTGTCTTCACATGGCCTTCCTTCTATGCCTGCATTCAGATCTTCTTCTTATAAGGACACCAGACATACTGGACTAGGGCTCATCCTAGTGATCCCATTTTAACTAAATGGCCTGTTTTAAATCCCTATCTATAAATATAGGCACATTCTGAGGTACCAGGGCTTGGGACTTCAATACATGTATTCTGGGGAGGGGGGTAGGAGGAGGAAAGGAGTTGTTCTGGAAGATGGTTTTATTCTCTGACTGAACCTGTTCTGTCTGACCCTTTGCACTGCAAAATAGGAATGTCTGCTTGTGTGCATGCAGGGAATGTACTAGGTACCAACTGAGGGAGGGTGGTACTCAATGCACAAGTTCCTCAGTGGCTGAGGCTGTGATTGTAGCTATTCCAGCTCCTCTCATTATTACTATTTATTTACTTGTTTAAAAACAACATTCCCTACTAGTCATGGGAATGGTATAAGCACCCCACTCAGGCTGGGTCGGTTATAATATAGCATTCCCCTGTCCTCAGAGATTGATCCTTGTAGAGTTATGCAGCTCAAGCTAAGCCAACCAGAGCCCTTCCCTGGACATTTTCAACAACATCTGGAAGAGAGAAATTCTCCTTCCATTAGGATCATTAAGCAAGAAGGTTGTAAGCCCTGAGCAGCCTGTGTCATGTTCCTTGTGGAGAAGTTCCAGTGGCAATAAAATGAAAGAAAGGAGCAGAAACAGATTCTAGAGGTAGAATCCCTGGAGCATTTGAGTTCCTAAGACCAGCTCCTCCCTCACTCCTTCCATGACTATGGAAGCCAATACACCTCCTAGCTTAGGATGGTGAAGTTTAGCAACTGTCAAGCAAGCAGAAGAATCCAGATAATTCCCCAATAGGTGCAATATAAAGACATTTAGTGAATTTTCGATCTAATCGATGGGATAACTAATCACAGAGCAAACATAAAGATTTCTAAGTTTGGTTTTTGGGACCCTTTTCAATCTATGGTTCCCCAATTTTTACATTATTTAAAATTGTTATTGAATTATAAGGGTGGCATTTGTTAATAAAATTGTTTAGATTTCAGATGTACAATTATGAAGCAGGGGATTTCCCAGGGGTGAGGACGGCGGAGCCCCTAGCGCTAGGACGCTTGCATGCACGACCCCGGAAACCAGGTTCTGTGACGCAGGTCTAATTTTATTGAGGAAGTACAGAGGTGGAGGTGGCCAATCATGGAACATCATCTTAGGGAGCCAATGAGCGCAAAGGTTGGGGTACTGTGTACGTGGCTCTGGGAGGGGCTCAGGCGGGCGTTGCCATCTTCCTGGTGTGCCAGAAAGATCTGAACTGCTGGAGTGCACTCACAGCATTGCATCAGCCGCTGCACCGAGGCAAAACCTCCTGTGCTCTACCTACATCTCCTCCTTCCTTTTTTATTAGCACCTGTTGCCTGTGTATAGTCATGGCCTGTTATGCAGTTATGCAGGCTATCATGGTGAACATACAGTGGAAGAGGAAGAATGCTATGAGGAATATACCATCTAAGGTAGCCCAAATGAATAGGTTAGTGGGGTTTAGCCAAGAATTGAGGCGGCTTAATATCGCCCCACGTTGTAGTGTGAGTCCTTCTGCCTCGGGGACATCTGCTCCGGCGGTGCCGTGTCTCCTCTTCAAGTGAGAGCTCCTCCATCTCCGCCACTGGGGGGGGGGGCTGACTGGTTTCCGACTCATCTCTTAAGGTGTGCGGCTTGACATCTCTTGCTGGAATCCAGAAGGGGTGTCTCTCGCCTTCTGGGAAGATACAAGCAAAACCTCTCCCCTGGGTTGAATAGGGGGTTTAGGGCCCCTATTGATATACATAGACTGTTTCTTATCTGGCCACAGAGCTCTTGTAATTCCTGTAAGGTGAGTGAGTCCAGGATGGCTACTTGAGGAGCTATAAGAGTTAATTGTTACTGGAAAGGCTTGAGGGGGTTTTCCTTAATTCAGAGGGTAGAGAAGCCTATAGCTTTTGCAGTGTGGACTGCATAAGCACTATCGGAAGAGATATTAACTGGATTGTCCTGACAGTATAGAAGTGCGTGTATCACCACACGTAACTCGCCAACTTGTACTGAGCCTGAGTACTGGTATTTTAGGTAGGTTTATGGGTTTCGTTTTTGTCCGAATCCGAACATTCTTTAATGAACAAGTCCCACGGATCAGGGTGGGCAGATGGCCCTGGAGGGGAGTACAGGAGAAGGGACCCGCCTCCACTGAGGCCGCAAGGGCCACAGGTATCGGCCGAAATGGTTCAGGGGGAACTCCAGAGAGACATGCAAGTATGGCCAAAATGGCGGGCGTTAGAGAAAGCGGAAATGTTTTTCCTTATACGCTTAAGTACTTTCTCCCAGGTGCCTGGGTCCCATACGGAGGCTTCTAAAAACCAGGGATTAAAGTGTAAGAGGCACTCCCACAGCACCTGAAGTT
This sequence comes from Murina feae, assembly GCA_004026665.1. Lineage (NCBI taxonomy): Eukaryota > Metazoa > Chordata > Mammalia > Chiroptera > Vespertilionidae > Murina > Murina feae. Next base: position 18,039 of record PVJC01015465.1, read on the forward strand.
CCTTTTCTGAAACTTTAACTTGCCTACTCTGCAAAATGGCGTGGAGAGCTCGTGCCTGAGGGGCGCGTGCTTTGGGGGGAATATTGCCCATATTGCAAAGGGTCACTCACCCGGTCCGATGTTCGGGGGCCCCACGCTGGGCGCCATATGAAGCAAGGGATTTCCCAGGGGTGAAGACGGTGGAGCCCCTAGCGCTAGGAAGCTTGCATGCACGACTCCGGAGACCAGGTTCTGTGACGCAGGTCTAATTTTATTGAGGAAGTACAGAGGTGGAGGTGGCCAATCATGGAACATCATCTTAGGGAGCCAATGAGCGCAAAGGTTGAGGTACTGTGTACGTGGCTCTGGGAGGGGCTCAGGTGGGTGTTGCCATCTTCCTGGTGTGCCAGAAAGATCTGAACTGCTGGAGTGCGCTCACAGCATTGCATCAGCCGCTGCACCGAGGCAAAACCTCCTGTGCTATACCTACACAATTATATAACATATCACCTGTATATTGTATTCTGAGTTCGCCACCTAAAGTCAAGTCTCCTTCTGTCATGAATTATTCCCCTTTTACTCCCTTGTACCTCTCCCTACCCACTTTCCTCTGGTAATCACCATACTGTTGTCTGTGTCTATGAGGTATGTGTTTGTTTGTTTGCCTAATTCCTTTACTTTTTTCACCCAGCCACCCAACCTCTTCCCCTCTGATAGCTGTCAGTCTGTCCTCTGTATCTATAAGTCTATATTTTGTTTGTTTATTTTGTTCATTAGATTCCGCATATGAGTGAAATCATGTGGTACTTGTCTTTCTCTGACTGGCTTATTTCACTTAGCATACTACTCTCCAGGGCCATCCATGCTATTGCAAAAGGTAAGCTTTTCTTCTTTTTTTTTTTCAGCCAAGTAGTATTCCATTGTGTAAATATACCACAGCTTTTCTTATCCACTCATCTGCTGACGGACACTGGGCTGCTTCCACATCTTGACTACTATAAATAGTGCTGCAATGAACATAAGGGTGCATATATTTTTTGAATTAATAGTTCAGGTTTTTATAGATATGTTCCCAGAAGTGGAATTGCTAGGTCATAAGGCAGTTTTATTTTTTTAAAAATATATTTTTGCATTGATTTCAGAGAGGAAGGGAAAGGGGAAGAGATACAGAAACATAAATGATGAAAGAGAATAATTGATCAGCTGCCTCCTGTATGCCCCACACTGGCAATCGAGCCCGCAGCTCAGATATGTGTCCTGACTGGGAATCAAACCATGATCTCCTGGTTCACAGGTCAATGATCAATCACTGAGCCATGCCAACTGGGCAAGGCAGTTCCATTTTTAATTTTCTGAGGAACTCCATACTGTTTTGCACAGCGACTACACCAATCTGCATTCCCACCAATAGTGCATGAGGGTTCCCTTTTCTCCACATCCTTGCCAACACCTGTTATTTATTGATTTGTTGATGATAGCCATTCTGAGAGGTGTGAGATGATATCTCACTGTGGTTTTAATTTCTCTGATGATTAGTGACACTGAGCATCTTTTTATATATCTATGGCCATCTGTATGTCCTCTTTGAAAAGTGTCTATTTAGGTCTTTTACCCATTTTTTAAAAATTGGATTGTTATTTTTGGTGTGGAGTAGTATAACTTCTTTATAAATTTTGGATATTAACCCTTCATCACATGTATCATTGGTGAATATGTTCTCCTATTCAGTCGGTTGTCTTTTTATTTTGTCGATGGTTTCCTTTACTGTGAAAAAACTTTTTAGTTCAATGTACCAGTAGTCCCATTGTTGTAGAAGAGCAAAGAAATGCCAAGCATGCCTCATGGAGAAATCGGAAGGAGTCCTTTATTAGACTGGTTAACCAGGACTCAGGGAAGAATCTTCCAAATCAGAGCGCCATGACACACAGGGACTTTGCTTTGATAACCTTCTGCCCCACCCCCATGTTCGAGGCCCTGGAGGAAGGCCATCCCCCAGGATGGTTCTGAGCTGGCTGGCTCCAGCACAACAGCCCCCTGCTCTCCCTCAGGGCAGGGCTTTGTTTGGTTTTACAGCCTGACATTCCTTGCAGGACCAGCTTCCTCTTCACCATTTGTTTATTTTTTTTCTTTTGTTTCTCTAGCCTGAGGAGATACATCGAAAAAATATTGCTATGAGAAATGTCCAAGATGTTACTGCTTATATTTTCTTCTAGGATATTTTTATGGTTTTGAATCTTACATTTAAGTCTTTAATTCATTTTGAGTTTATTCTTGTATATGGCCTAAGAAGGTGGTCTAGTTTCATATTTTTGCGCCTATCTGTCCAATTTTCCCGGCACCATTTATTGAAGAGACTGTTTTCACCCCATTATATATTCTTGCCTCCTTTGTCTAATATTACTTGACCATAAAGGCATCGGTTTATTTCTGGGCTCTTTATTCAGTTCCATTGATCTATATGCCTGTTTTGATGCCAGTTATGGTTCCCCAAATTTTAATGAGCTTGTTTAGAGCAGTAGCTAGTCTACAACTAATGGCTGGTGGCTCTCAGGGGCAAGTATCATACCATTTATGTTTTAGGGAACAGAAAATGGGATAGTACAGGACAAATTATTATGTAAGTGCTGTTTAAACATTTCTCTTTAAAGTAACCTTATTCCTTTGAACATTTTTTCTCTCTACAGATGTAGCATGGTTTCTAACAGAATCCAACTCATGACTCCCCTTTTTGCTTTCAACTACATGCTATTTAAGACACTAAAAAGCATTTACACTTGAGGGCTAGTTTTTAGATATGATGCTCAAATTATATTTTAAGTGAAACATCCCATCTAAATTTGACACGTAGCCCTGCCAACATGGTGTAGTGGTTGAGCATCGACCTATGAATCAGGAGGTTATGGTTCGATTGCCGGTCAGGGCACATGCCCAGGTTGCGGGCTCCATCCCCAGTGTGGGGCATGCAGGAGGCAGCCAATAAATGATTCTCTCTCATTGTTGATGTTTCTATCTCTTTCTTTCCCTCTCCCTTCCTCTCTAAAGTCAATAAAAATATATTAAAAATAAATAAATTAGCACACACATCTCTGCTCCAAACAATATTTATAGGAAAAATTCATATTGTGACAAAGTATGCAAATTCCCTTCTGGTCAGGAAGTGACATCGCTAATAGCAGAAAACAGTGGCCTGACATGTCTATTTTCTCACTGGAGCTATGTAGAGACACTTACTATTTCGGTTTTGTTTGCCCTTTAAAGTTAACGAGTTGCATAATCTAATAATAACTAATTGTACCTTCTTTCTGTGTAAAGCTCTTAAAGCATTCCACAATCAATTAGCAGCTCAGGGATGTCATTATTATTGGACATTTTTGCAATATGAATGCATTCAGTTAATACAGAATTGACTTTACTCCTAACCGCTTAGGGTGGGGCTAGGTGGCCAGCCCTACAAAGCAGGCGTTGTTGTTTCTGAGGAAAGCTTTACAATGTCTCACCATCTTCCTGGCAAGGTTTCTTGGTCCCTTGCTTTTATTTTTCACATATTGCTGTTCTCATTACGTAAGCACCGTCCGTTAAATCCAGTGCGGGAGCTGAGATCTGGTGTTTCTACTTTCCTAAGTTGCATTGCTACATTGCTGCTTCTGATTAGACACGCTAACTGTGTGTACCCAACCAGAGCAAAGTCCAATGCTGCATAATCACCCAGTGTATTTGCTTGCCACAGGCCAGCAAGCTGGGTGATTTAGGTCAGAATGGATTTTAGGCTAAGGTCATACCAGAAACCATTCAGAACTTATGGACCAAGTCTAAACATTCAAATGCCACTAATCTTGAAAAGATGTTGAAGCCCTATGCAATTAGCTATTTGCTCTTAATAGTGGGTGACCAGAAAGATGACGAAATGATGTCGTACAATTTCCCTAAAACCTTGAGAGGTAGAAACCGCTTGAGACATTTTTAATTTGCATGGTATGTGCATTTGAATTACACACAGGCCAGATTTAAATAACTCTTTATGAATCCCCCTAAGGAGAATTTTAAGATAGCTTGAAAAACTTTATGTAATTTACTTCTATTATCTGGAGGCTCTCCAACTGACTGGAAGCTGAGTGTTTGCTCTTTTTTTTTTTTTTAATATATTTTACTGATTTTTTTTTTTTTTTTTTTTTTTTTTTTACAGAGAAGAAGGGAGAGGGATAGAGAGTTAGAAACATCTATGAGATAGAAACATCGATCAGCTGTCTCCTGCACACCTCCTACTGGGGAAGTGCCCGAAACCCTGGTACATGCCCTTAACCGGAATCGAACCTGGGACTTTTCAATCTGCAGGCTGATGCTCTATCCACTGAGCCAAACCAGTTAGGGCGAGTGTTTGCTCTTATTGGTAGTTTCAATCAGGGAGGGCCTTAGGAGCCCAGGATGCCCCATAAAATTCCCCCAGCTTCGATGAACTACTCAGCCCTTTTCTCTTAGCCAACCTCTGCCTTCAAGTGACAGAAAAGTCATGTAGCAATCAGTAACAGTGTGGTAGGCTGAATAACACTCCTTCTAAAAAACATAGATTCATATCCACATCTTTTACCCTAGATCACAAAAAAGAACTTTTGGGCTGGGATTAAATTAAGGACCTTTAAATGATGAGATTACCCTGGATTATCTGGGTGTGGGTGGGTGTGGGGGGGAAGGGGATAAATGCAATTATTTGCATCCTTATAAGACAAAGACAGAGGGGGATTTGATAGAGATAAGAAGAAAACATAGCCAGAGATTACAGTGATGCCACCATAAGTCAAGGAATGCCAGTAGCTGCCAGAAGCTGCAGAGGCAAGAAATGGATCCTCCCTGAGAGTCCTGGAGGGCATGGCCATGCCAACACCTTGATTTTGGACTTCCAGCCTCCAGAACTGTAAGAGAATACGTTTCTGCTGTTTTAAGCCCCCCATTTGTGGTAATTTGGCATAGCAGGCCTAGAAAACTGATACAAACATGAGGGAAGGTGACACAAGGAGAGAGCTGTGCCAGGACCTGCCTCAGGCTAGGTAGTCTCAAGAATTCAACCGGCCGAGCTCCAAAACACAGCCCAAGACTGATTATTTGGGTCCAATACTGTTAATTGCGAAAGAGATTAAGGTGAGTTTGAGACTGATGATAGAAATGTTGGGACTTCCTCAAACTTGGAATATACTTCACACTGCAGCCTATACTATCCCTCCAGCCTGCTGTAGTGTGTGTGTGTGTGCGTGTGTGTGTGTGTGTGTGTGTGTATAAACTGCTAGCTGTTAATGGTCTGTAATATATTTAATTTGGCTTTCCCTTATCTCAGCTTTTTGCCTTTAGCTAATGGGACTTTATTCTGAGAATTATTTTCTGTTTCATCTCTCTCTCTCTCTCTCTCTTCCTCTCTTCCCACCTTCTTAGAGTTTTTATTCTGGTAGGGACAGCCAAACAAAAGATAAATACTAACCATAAAAATAAGCAAATCATACAGCATGTTAAAGAATAATAAATGCTCAAGGGAAAAAGAAAAAGTAGAGCAGGGGATTTGAAATTAAACAAGGCAAAGGGGATTCCAGTCATCCTTGATTATAACCTATTCTAAAACGCAATGGCTTAAAACAATTTATTATCTCCTACAGTACTATGCTTTAATTGGGCTCACATAGTGGATTCTCACTTTTCTCATGTGCTTGCAGGAAGATGTTAGCCGGGATTTTTGTCTGGGCTGGAGTTCCAGGATGGCTCACTCACATGGCCAGCAAGTTGAAGCTGCCTACAAGGTGGCCTCTCTATGTTACTTTAGCATCACAGCATGGAGACTGAGTTCAGAGTGTTACTGTCAGTGGTCATCTGAAAGCCAGTATTTCAAGGAACCAAGAAAGAAATTACAGTTTCCTCTGACTTAACCTCAGACATTCTAGATTTGTCACATTTGATACATTCCATTAGTTACAAGCAAGTCACAGAACAGCTCATGTTAAAGGACCAGAGCTATACTGAACATCATGTTTAGTAACTGGCTATAAAAATAAATTGTTGCAATTTTAAGTAGGGTAAGCAGGCCTACGGAGAAGTTGTCTTTTTTATTTTTTTACTTTAATTATTGTGGATAGTTTTTTGTGTTTTTTTTTTTCACTTTAAAAATTTTTTAATTTTCAGTTGTAGTTGACTAGAGGCCCAGTGCATGAATTTGTGCATGGGAGGGGTCCCTTGGCCTGGCCTGAGATCAGGGCCGATTGGTGCTGGCCGGTAGGGGGGAGGGACCACAGGAGGTTGGCCGGTCATGGGAGGTTGGCTGTGGGAGTGCACTGACCACCAGGGAAACTCCTGGGTTGAGCATCTTCCCCCTGGTGGTCAGTGCACTTTATATGGACCAGTCGTAAAGGTTGCTTTAGGCATATATATATATATATATATATATATATATATATATATATATATATATATATTCACACACTAGAGGCCCTGTGTACAAAAAATTTGTGCACTCAGGGGTGTCCTTCAGCCTGGCCTGTGCCCTCTCACAGTCTGGGACCCCCTCAGGAGATGTCCACCTGCTGGCCTAGGCCCGCTCCTCCCCAGGGGATCAGTCCTAAGCTGGCAGTCAGACATCACTCTGGGAGCCCTCAGGGGATGTCCACTTGTCAGTGGGGAGCAGGCCTAAGCTGCAGTCAGACATCCTTAGCACTGCTGAGGAGGCAGGAGAGGCTCCCACCACCACCGCTGTACTGGCAGCTATCAGCCTGGCTTGTGGCTGAGCAGAGCTCCCCCTGTGGGAGTGCACTGACCACCAGGGGGCAGCTCCTGCATTGAGTGTCTGCCCCCTGGTGGTCAGTGTGTGTCATAGTGACCAGTCATTCCCAGTCGTTCTGCTGTTAGGGTCAATTTGCATAGTACCTTTTTATTATACAGAATAGAGGCCTGGTGCACTGGTGGGGGCCAGCTGGTTTGCTCTGAAGGGTGTCCTGGGTCAGGGTGGGGGCCTCACTGGGGTGCCTGGCCAGCCTGGGTGAGGTGTTGGTTGCCATTTTCAGGCTGGCCATGCCCCCAAGCAACCCAAGCTCCAGCCTCTCTTTTTTTTCCCCCTGGGATTTATTTATCTTCTATTGAGAAGGAAAAAAAGGGCTAATTCAAAGGTAGCCCTGATGTTCTGGGGGAAATGACCTTCAGCTGAGGCACTGCCTCCTTCACCAAAACCGGATTAGCAAAACAAAGCAGAAGTGCTGCCCTGAGGGAAGGGTGGATTGTTAGCTGACACGGTAACCTTGGAACACCTAGGGAAAGGGTGAATTGTTAAGCTGGGTGGAATCCTTGGAACACCTGGGGAAAGGGAGGTTGGGAGTTTCAGTTCCTCTAGTGCCTGGAGGGAGAAAACACATTTGTAATAAGATTAACTTGGGGAGCATATATGAGGAAGGGCTCCTGGGTGTTGCTTTGCTCTGATTTGGAACATTTCCCAGAGACCGCGCGTGATTAAAACCATGTTTTCTCCACTCCTTCAAAGAGCGTCACTTAGTTTTTTTGGTCTTTCTGCAACACTATAATTGAAACTTTGTAGCCTTGAGAGGAGCCAAGAGCTGGCCAGGGCAGGCGGGAAGCTTGGCTTCCTCCATCGCCTGGGGCAACCCAAGCCTCCTGCTCTCTCTGTGGCCACCACCATCTTAGTTGGGTTAATTTGTATACTTGCTCCTGATTGGCTTATGGGTGTAGCTTGTGGGCGTGGCTTGAATGTAGCAGAGGGATGGTTAATTTGCATGTTTCTCTTTTATTAGTGTAGATAGACTAGAGGCCCGGTGCATGAATCCATGCACTAGTGGGGTCCATTGGCCTGGCTTGCAGGATCAGGCCCAAACCAGCTCTCTGACATTCCCTGAGGGGTTCCGGATTGTGAGAGGGTGCAGATCAGGCCAAGGGACCCCACTGGTGCATGACTGGGGATAGGGAGGGATGTGGGAGGTTGGCCATCTGGGGAGGGAGCACAGGAAGGCTCCAGGGCATGTCTGGCCCATCTCACTCAGTCCCAATCATCCAGACCCCAACAGCAAGCTAACCTACCAGTCAGAGCGTCTGCCCCCTGGTGGTCAGTGCACATCATGGTGAGTGGTTGAGCAGCCTTAACATATCATTAGCACATTACACTTTGATTGGTTGAATGGCCGACTGGTTGACCGGACACTTAGCATATTTGGCTTTTGTTATATAGGATATACACTATTATATTAGTTTTAGGTGTACAACTCAGTGATTAAATGTTATATAATTTACTAAGTGATTATCCTGATAAATCTCATACCCATCTGACACCATACATAGATATTACAATATTATTGACTATATTGCCTATGCTGTACTTTATATCCCTATGACTATTCTGTAACTACCAATTTGCACTTCTTAATCCTTTTACTTTTTTTACTCACCCCCATAAACACCCTCCCATCTGGCAATTGTCAAAATGTTCTCTGTGTCTATGAGTCTGTTTCTGTTCTTATTCATTTATATATATATTTTTAGATTCAATTGTTGATAGGTATTTATTCATTGCCATTTCATTGTTCATCTTTTTATCTTTTTTTCCTTGTTCTTAAAACACACTCTTTAACATTTCATTAATACTGGTTTGGTGGTGATGAACTGCTTTAGCTTTTTGTTGTCTGGGATACCCTTTATCTGTCCTTCGATTCTAAATGATAGCTTTGCTGGGTAAAGTAATCTCGGTTGTAAGTCCATACTTTTATCACTTTGAATATTTCCTGCCAATCCCTTTTGGCCAGCAAAATTTCTGTTGAGAAAACAGTTGACAGTCTTATGGGAGCTCCCTTATAGGTAACTAACTGTTTTTCTCTTGCTGCTTTTAAGATTCTCTCTTTGTCTTTAACCTTTGCCATATTAAATATGATCTGTCTTGGTGAGTGCCTCTTTCGGTTCATCTAGATTGGTATTCTCTGCACTTCGTGGACTTGTATGTCTATTTCTTTCACCAGATTAGGGAAGTTTTCTGTCATTTTTTCACAAAGGTTTTCAATTCCTTGTACTCTCTCTTCTCCTTCTGGCACCCCTATGATGTGAATGTTTGTACACTTGAGGTTGTCCCAGAAGTTCCTTATACTATTCTCATTCTTTTTCCTTTTGCTCTCCTGGGTGTTGTTGTTTTATTGTTTATTTTTCTTCCAAAGTTTTATTTGATCCTTTGCTTCATCTTTTCCATTGTTGATTCCCTGTAATGTATTCTTTTTTAAAAAATATTTTTGATTGATTTCAGAGAGGCAGGGAGAGATAGAAATATCAATGATGAGAGAGAATCATTGATTGGCTGCCTCCTGCACATTCCACACTAGGGGATCAAGCCCACAGCTAGGTATATGCCCTGAGGAGGAATTGAACTGTGACCTCCTGATTCATAGGTCGATGCTCAGCCTCTGCGCCATGTCAGCTGGGCTTCCCTGTAGTGTGTTCTTCATTTCTAACTGGTTATATTTTATGTTTTCTAATTCCATTTTTATGTTTCTTACCTCTTTGTTGAAGTTCTCACTAAGTTCATTTACTTTTTCCCCTAAGTTCATTTTGCATCCTTATAACCAATGTTTTGAACTTTGAATCTAGTAGATTGTTTATCTCCATTTTGTTTAGTTTTTTTCCTGGGCTTTTGTTCTGTTCTCTCATTTGGGACATGATTCTTTGTCTCCTCATTTTGGCAGCCTTTCTGTGTTTGTTTCTATATATTAGGTAGATCTGCTATATCTCCTGGGCTTGGTATAGTTACCTTATTTAGTAGGTATCCTGTAAGGTCCAGTGACAGCCTCCACATTCTCCCAAGTTTGCCACTCCAGTTGTGCCTCCCTACCCCCTATGTGGGCTGTGTACATCCTCTTATTGTGCTGGGGTCTTGATTGCTATTGGTATATCAATGGGAGGGATTTATCCCCAGGCTGATCAGCTGCAAAGACTGGCTGCAACCATTGTGGAAGATCAAGTGCAGTGGCCCACTCTATGGAGTAGGACCTATTTCTCTAGGTCTCTGGTGCCTGCTGAGTTTGCCCTTTGTGCGTGTCACTTGTGGAGTTGGTTGGGTGGTGTTTTGACATGGTATGAAGCTGTCCACCAGGTGTGTTGTCTCTGTGGCCTCCCTGAAAGTGCAGGCCAAGGTCAACCACCACCTGTGTTCTGTCTGGGGCCACCTGGCACGAGCTACAAAGTGATCTGCAGATGCCGCTACTTGTGTTGGGCTTGGAGGTGTGCAGGCAAGACTGAGCTGCAAACCAAGGCCAGCTGCCACAGGGCCAGTTCTGGAGCCATTTGGTTAGAGTTACAGAGCATGAGACCAGATGCTAATTGTTTGAGAGATTTTAGGAAAGTCTGAAGTATTAGCCATGATGGGCTGTTTGTATGAAAAAGCTACTGGAGATAGCTTGGATGGACTGAAAAGTTGGTGGGGCAGAGCCTCAGGGAATCACCAGAATGGGATGAACAATGACAGCCATATTGATAGTGACTCAGATATACTAACCTCCTGCCAGCTCTGTGGAGGATGGGGGTGCGAGGGGGGGGGGAGGGGCGGGGCTCAGAAAAGGACCAAAGGCCTACGCCAGCTTTTTTTCCCTGATGCCTGACAATTCAATTCCTCCCTGTATGCCCCTGGTGCCTTTTGAGCTTCTGCCCTAATATTGGAACTCAGAGGGAGTGAGTCTGAGTAAGCCCATGTGTGGGCCCTTTAAGAGGAACTGCCTGGAACTCCAGCAGCCCTCCATCTCCCTCAGCCTAAGTCCCTGCTGTTTTTTACAGCCAGAAGTTATGGGGACTTCTCAACCGGGCACTTGAACGCTGGGCTGGGGGCCAGGCATAGAGCTGGGACTCCTCACTCCTCAGGGGGAACTTCTGCAGCCAAGATATCCCTCCTAGTTTTTAACTGCACAAGTGGGTGTGGGATCAGCCTGTTTCATGTCTCTGCCCTTCCTTCCAGTCTCAATGTGGCTTCCTATCTACATCCTTAGTTGTAGGACTTCTGTTTGGGTAGATTTCAAGCAGTTCTGAATGATGGTTGCTCCGGAATTGAGTTGTAATTTTAATGTGGTTGTGGGAGGGTTTGAGTAGCACACGTACTTACTCACCATCTGACAGGAAGCCTCACTGCTCTCTTCTTGGTAGGAGACTCTTTACAGGGTGGCTCCTCACATGGCACAACTGAATTAAGAAAAAAGTTGAAACCTTGCATTTTGCTGGTCCTTCCAGGCAAACAGCCAAGTCTGGCATGCTGGGGGCTTTGCTTAGTGGGAGTGGACATACTCCCCACCTTGGGCTGGGACATGTCAGTGCCTGAAGGTCAGCTGGGCGAGTGAGCCTGCAGCTCCACAGGCGGAGAGTCCTTGGCTATCCCTGGGCTGTGTGAGTTTGGGTATGAAGTAACATGTCTATTACACAGGGGCTCTACCTTCTGACAAGAAAACCCCTGGGAAGCACTGGGTGTGTCACTCACTATTAGAGGCTGGAGGAAATCCAGCTGAACAGAACAAAGTGGTTCTGAGGATAAAATGGCTCAATCAAATGAAAAGTGATTTCAGAGCTGACATCAGCCTGACATTAACAACCAGGTTCTTACTATTCTCTGCTTTTGAACCTCAGTGGGGGAACTTGCCTACCATTGATATTATAAGCACAATGCTTCATGTTTAAAGATTAAAGCAGCTTTCTGGCTTGTTAGGAAGAAATCACATGGGAATGGATTTCACAGCCAGAAGCTGGGCTTCCTGAGAAGGATGTCACTGCAGCAAGATTATCTCCCCCTTTCGTGAATATCAAAAAAGCCATGACTAATTCTCTCCATTAGTCCCATGATCCACTACTGTTATGGTTAGGATTGAAACAATAGAGTCTGGTTACCATTGTGTCCTGTGCAGTGTAGACAGCTGTCCTATGCAAAATGTAAAATGTAAGAATTTTTTTTTTTTTTTACATCTACAGGTGAGGTTAAACTTTGGAAGTGGAATTAGAAACAATGCAATGGTAATTGAAGACTGGTCTCTTCCCTGGACTGAACCACAGTCCATAGGGCCAACATTTTGATGGACAGTATGTAATTAAAAGTTGCTTTAAGTGGTACTAAATATAACCAGTTACAGAAAGTGGACAGGGAAGAATCATTTTATTATAGAAAAAATTTAAAAGGTAGACACATTTAGAATATGTGTAAAACACCTGATTAAGCATTTAAAATTAAATTCCCAGGGTGTACTGAAATGGTTATACTCCACAGTTTTTACTTTCTTGTTTATATAAAGCAACAATTTAATGTACACTGTGTTTGCAAAACATTACCAGTTAATATGTAGAAATATTTAGGGAAAAGGAGAAGTGTTGAGACTACAGAAGGATGGAATATCTAATCTAATAAAAGAGTAATATTGAAATTGACTGTGTCTATGGGATGCCTAAGCCATGCCCACCAGTCAATCAGAGTGGCTGTATGCAAATTAATCCAGCCAAGATGGAGGTCGGCAGTCACAGAGCTGGAGTAAACAGGCGGCTTCCCTTGCACCAGGAGTAAACTGTCTGCCAGCCAGCTGGCTGGGCTTCTCCCGGCTCCAGGCAACATACTTGCAACATTGTCTCAATTATAGAAGCCTCAGAGCTGAATCAAACAGCAGCCTTCTGTTGCACCAGCGATGGAGGAAACTGCCTGCCTAGAGTCTACTAAGACAACATTATTTCAATTATAGAAGCCATGGAGCTGAAGCAGACAGGAGGCTTCATTACATGCCTAGGCCTCGGCTTAAAGGAACAGTGTATCAATTATAGAAGATAAATAAACCCCAGAAACCTGCTTCCAGCCAGTCTTGCTGGGACGTTGAGTCAATGGGAGCTGTGGTCAGCTTGAAAGCCTGAAAGTGGCCCTCAGGCTGCACCCAGGCTGGCCACACCCCAATGGGGTGAGGGATCCCACTGGGGGGCTTAGCCAGCCTGCAAACAGCCAAAAGTCCCTCACCCAGGCTGGCCAGGTACCCCAATAGGGACCCAAAACCTGAAGGGACTGTGGGCAGCCTGAAAACACCCCTTAGCTCCTCACCCAGGCACCCCAGTAGGGACCCAAAACCTGAAGGGGCTGTGGGAAGCCTGAAAACGCCCCTCACCCCCTCATCCAGGCTGCCCAGGCACCCCAGTAGGAACCCAAAAACTTGAAGGGGATGTGGGCAGCCTGAAAACGGCCCTCAGCCCGTCACCCAGGCTGGCCACACCCCAATGGGGTGAGGGTCCACACTGGGGAGGCTTGGCCAGCCTGCAAATAGCCATCAGCCTCTCACCCAGGCTGACCAGGCATGCCAGCAGGTGGACATCCCCAGAGGGGTCCCAGACTGCGAGAAGGCACAGGCCGGGGTAAGGGACCTCCCGAGTGCACAAATTTTTGTGCACCGAGCCCCTAGTTAGATGATAAATTCCAATATGCCTGAATTTATCCATTTTGCTATTGTATTTTTTTAAAATATATTTTTATTGATTTCAGAGAGGAAGGGAGGGAAAGAGAGAGAAACGTCAATGATGAGAGAGAATCATTGACTGGCTGCTTCCTGCATGCCCCCTACTGAAGATTAATTCCTCAACCTGGGCAGACTTAGGCCCAAGACAGTGCTATATCCACTGAGCCAACCCAGATAGGGCTGCTATTGTATTTTTAAATGTAATTAAAATAATTAAACATTTTAGTAATTCGTTTTACTATATATAAAATACTAGGGGTCTGGTGCACAAAAATTTGTGCACTCGGGCAGGGGCATCCCTCAGCCCGGCCTGTGCCCTCTTGCAGTCTGGGACACCGTGGAGGGGGGGATGTCCACCTGCTGGCATTCCTGGCCAGCCTGGGTGAGGGGCTGAGGGCCATTTTCAGGCTGCCCACAGCCCCTTCAGGGTTCATGCACTGGGGGGTGGGAGGGCTGGTGAGTGCAGGCATGGACGTTTCCCACCGGAGGGCCCATGATCGCACATGCCTGGTGGGCCCTCACCACTGAGGAGACACACCTGGTGCAGAGCTGGGTGGCAAGCCAGGGGAGGACGCTGGTGCAGGATCCCTCAGTGGGGCCCTGCTGCTGAGCAAACACACTCAGGGCGGAGCTGGGCAGTGGACTGGCTTTGGATGCTCCACACTGTGCAGCAGACGCTCCCGCATGCCCTTCGGAGGCCCCCGGGGTAGAGCCATGCAGCGGACCCAGGACAGGTGCTCCTGGACACCCCGCAGAGGCCCCTGGGGCAGAGCCAGGCAGCAGACCCAGGACAGCTGCTCCTGGATGCCCCACAGAGGCCCCTGGGGGAGGAGCCAGGCAGCGGACCCAGGATGGCTGCTTCTGCAAGCCCCACGGAGGCCCCTGCTCTCCTGCACGCCTGGTGGAGGCCCCCTGGGATGGAGCCATGCAGTGGACCCAGGACGGGCGCTCCTGGACACCCCCGAGGAGGCCCCGGGCCAGGGCCCCCCCCACTGAGCTGACACACCTGGCACAGCTATGCCACCTACGGAGGCTCCCAGTGCAGAGCTGCCCTGCCAGCCTCTATCTTGGTTTGGTTAATTTGCATACAGCCACTCTGATTGGCTGGTGGGCATGGCTTAGGCATCCCAAAGAAATGGTCAATTTCAATATTACACTTTTATTAGTTTAGATAATTGAAACACTGTTGCTTTAAGCTGAGGCCTAGGCAGGTAACAAAGCCTCCTGTTTGTTTCAGCTCCGTGGCTTCTATAATTGAAACATTGTTACCCTGACCAGAGGCTCAGCCAGCCTAGACAGGCAGTTGCAACAGAAGCCTCTGGTTTGCTCTAGCTCTGTAGCTGCTGTCCTCCATCTTGGCTGGGTTAATTTACATACAGCTGCTCTGATTGGCTGGGAGGCATGACTTGGCTGGTGGGCGTGTCTTAGGTGATGGTCAATTTGCATATTACTTTTTTATTATATTAGATACCTCAATTAGAAATTTTAATTATTAGTCGATTTGAGTACAATGTTTTGGTGGAAAGGAGGAAACATCTAAGAGAGGGGAGAGGTGACAGACAGCACAGGAGGTTTCTTCCTGCTCCCTATGTAACATTTCCATAAAAGCACCTGAGTTGCAGTGTCACTAGGAAGTTACCAAAATGCAGAAAAAAGCTTGTTTAAAAGATTAAAAAATTAAGTTGATTTCATATATGTATTTATGAGTTTAAAATAGTTCACACATGTTGTTAGTGTGAGTTTTATTTGTTTTTACTGGACCCACTACCCTTGATGGCCAAGCCCAAGGCCACCTGTTATGCATACGCATGCACTCAGCTGGGGAAAAGCCCAGAGGGAAGCAGAGAGCATGGATGCCAGCCCAGCTGGTCTCCCAGGTCCCCACCAGGGACAGGTTGCTTTCTCACAACTGCACTTACAGTGCAGCAGACCCTGTTAATGATCCATGTTCTGAACTGTCTTTTTTAGACCTTAAGGAAGAGATGAAAGTTACCTGGAAACAAATAAACAGGCATAGACACTAGTGGCTGGCATTATTAATCTTCCTTAAAGAGAAGCAGCAGAGCTCTTTAAAATGTCTAGTTCAGAGTATTCAATAGCTCGCGATACAAATGTTGCCAGATGAGTTTACAGCCAGCCCCTCATACCCCGGGGCCTACTGTGCACTGCTTTGTGACAATGGGAGGTGTGGACAAGACCTTTATCCCCACTGGGGCAACCTGGGCTCTTCCTTAGGACTTGGTTTCATCCTGACTTTAAGATCAACTATGTGGCAGTTCAGGTTACTGTCCACATGGTACTGGCTGTCTTTTTCAGCTTTAGCAGGAAACTCTGTTGTCTCATCAAGCAGCCCAGTCGCCCATGGGGACAAAAGTGTAAGCCATAATCCCTACCTCAAGGGGTGCTTAATCTGTTTGGGAGCATTGTACACACATACACACACACACACACATGCACACACACAGAGCTTATTAGTCATGGAAAGAAGGGAGAAAGGGGGGAGGAAGGGAGAGAGGGAGGGAGAGGGAGGGAGGGAGGTTGGGAGGAGGAATAACTTTGAAACAAAACTTATTGCTTTCCATGTGATCTCTGTTCATTATTTTTAAATTGAATTGCTTAAGATTAATTTATTAGAGGTTCAATGCCTAATTTTTAAAAATCAACAATCTATTAGCATTTTAAGAAACAATATTTAAAACAATATTTAATAGTAAAGAAGGTTCAGAACATCACACTATATATATTTTTTAAAATATATATTTTATTGATTTTCTTACAGAGAGGAAGGGAGAGGGATAGTCAGAAACATCAAAAAGAGAGAAACATTGATCAGCTGCCTCCTGCACACCCCCCACTGGGGATGTGTCCGCAACCAAGGTACACGCCAAGGTACATGCCCTTGACCGGCATCGAACCTGGGACCCTTCAGTCCACAGTCTGACGCTCTAACCACTAAGCAAAACCAGTTAGGACTACACTATATCTTAATACTTAATACTTAATACTTAATACTTAATACTTTATTTTTCTTATGAAAAACAAACAGCTTTTGTTATAAGGAAAAAAAAAAGCTTTTTCCCGTCTGAGGGCTATGCTTTTAACCATATTCTCATTCTTTTTTTTTTTAATTTTATTTATTTATTGTTATATATATATATATTTAATATCTTTATTGTTCAGATTGTTACAGTTGTTCCTCTTTTTCCCCCCCATAGCTCCCCTCCTCCCAGTTCCCACCCCATCCTCTGTCCCCATCCCCCACCCCGTACTCATCCATAGGTGTACGATCATTGTCCATTCTCTTCCCGCACCCCCAACACCCTTTACCCCCGAAAATTGTCAGTCCACTACCTTTCTATGCCTCTGATTCTATTCTATTCACCAGTTTATTCTGTTCATCAGATTTCTTATTCACTTGATTTTTAGACTCACTTGTTGATAGATATGTATTTGTTGTTCATAATTTTTTATCTTTATTTTTTCTTCATCCTCAAAGGATACCTTTCAGTAT
>PVJC01015466.1:0-34998 GCA_004026665.1 Murina feae
TTTGGATAATATTTAGCAACCAGCTAATGTATATTTTTGCCATGTCATAATTCTTACCTAGTCTCGTGCAAACCAGCGAAGGTTTATCAGGCAGAGTCTGTATGAAAACTTGTTGGAGATGATTCATGGGATTCTTTATACTATTTTGTCACCTAGAATTTAAATCAAAGAATGTCACTTCACAATGAAGCCTCAGGAAGAAGGAGACCCATCATCTGAGGAATCTTTAGCTGTTCCTCTTTTCTTTTGAAATTTATTCCTAGGGGATTGTGCACTGGATAAAGCATCATGTTTAGGATGCAATTCCAGTGAAAATATAAATGATATGCTTTTATCATAAATCTCTTTGTTCATTGAAAGCCAGCTTGTTGTACAAACTGTATAGCAAGATCCTTGGACAACACATCAGAAAGGTAATCAAAGGTAAATTTGTTAAGTTGTGCTCCCCATGCTCTGCAAGTGTTCCTTATCAGGCCAACTTCTCTATCACTCAGACACTTCCTATTCATCATGTTCACATCTCTGTAATCTGGGCCTTCCACCTTATCCAAGGAGGGGAGCAGGTGAGATAGTCAGATTGTCCTTTTCTGGGAAGTGGATTGGTTGATCCTTCATAGACTGCCTTTATTTTCTCCATCTTACACTCTGGAAGAATTGAGCATATTTATGACCAGAGATGGGGCAGTGGGAGGGCCTGTAACAAAATGGTTTATCCCCTCCTTCAGTCAGGCAAATATTTACAAAGAATCCCTAAAACTACTATTCTTAGTTGTGTGTGTGTTTTTTTTAGCTAAGATGCAAACAATATAACTTACTGAACATAGTCCAAAGTGTGGTGGGTATCTCTAGTCTGGCTAATTTATTCCCATGCCTCATCTATTGCCTCCAATTCTAGCTTTTTGGGGAGCTACACATGTCTACCCTATCAATTGCATGCAGATTCTGCATGGAGAACCTCTTTTATATTCTTTTAACTCCTTCTCCACCCCCATCCCAAGTGTCTGGCTCCTGTGCTATTGTATTCTCTGATACCTGGTCTAGTCTTTCTCAACACAAGATTGAGTGGAGGAGGATACATAGGACCCAGACAGAGCCTGGAGAGGGAGGTGGTCATTAAATAGTCTGATCTGAGGCTGAAATATCTTTCTAAAAATTGTATTTCTCAAACTATAAAGGTTACAACTTCACAGACTGTTTTTCCCCAGTGACTCCCAGGCTGTTTCAGTACACAAGTATAGATCTCTGTACATGTCCAATTAGCAGTGATTGTCTTTGCATGTTTCTGCTGCTTTCCTGTGTTTCTATGTTTATTTGTAACTGTCTCATTTTTTTGCCTGTGTATTTTATTCCCTCCATTTGATTTCACACTCTTAAGAGGAAGGGCCATATCTTCTATTTCATTTTAATTCTCTAAATTCTCTATAAACAGAGCTTAACTGATGCTCTGGTTGCCTGATATGCCTTAACAAATAGCTTTAAATCTGCCTGTGCCCTGGGCTTTTTACAGGAAGCTTGTCATGTGGAGGTGCCCCTTTTGACCTTGAACAAAGCCTTAAATCCTAGTCAGCTGTGTGTTTGCCTTTCATCATGAAAATGCTGCTGCCAAGGAGCTATGGGGCCCAACACATTCAGGAATCAAACCTCAAATTTGACCCCATTGCCTATCTTGAAGACAAGGGCACTGCAATTGACACCCTGGACACTGTTTTTTTGTTTTTTTGTGGTTTTTTTTTATTATCATTCTTTTAGCTCTAGGGAAATTGTGTGTAACGAATTGTTCTGCTGACATAGATTCATTCATTCAACCACTCTTCTCTGAGAATGGTTTGCCTGACAGGCTCATGATGAAATTCTTTTTGTCCCTTTCTTGTATTCTAAAAAATAAAAACAAGGCCATCCGCAGAATAATGACATCAAAATAATACCAGGCTTGTGAATGAGCATAATGAATGTAGAGAAAATTATGGGCAATTAAAACTAAACACTGTCCCTGTCTTTCTAGGCACAGTAACGCCTTTCCTAACTGCTTTCTTCCTCTCTATCTGCCCAGGTTTTTTGAGGACATTTAGATATTTGGCCATTTTAGCCTTTTTTGTGTTTGTCCCTTGTTACTGGTTGAGGAGTTTGTTGTTTGCTCTTTTAGTGTTAAGACTCCTTCCATATATTGGCATTTTCAAGGAGGATGTAAATAATTCCATGCAGGACAATGTTTCAAAAGTTTTTCATTTGACATATAATGATGACTTCATCTGAGCCAGTAAACAAGAAAGCAAGAATGAAACCCAGGGAAGGTCTAGGAAAATTTGGCATTCAAAGCTGGGAACTGAAGCCTGAAGTCATTCAATCAGGCTCTCAGAAACTCAACATGGGTTATAGTCAGTGCTACATGGTGAGGAACACAGGTCAAGTTACAAATGGCATCATGTTTGAATGATGATAAGGGATTTAGGGTAGATGCTTATATTTTGGCTGTTTATACTTTGTGACCAAAGTAGTAATAATGGACCTTATTGGTTATCAAAGCACTGTCTAAGAAAGTGGAACACCTCATTTCTTTAACTCTGACTGTCTTTGGATTATGCTCCTGAGCTTCACTGGCTGTTAATCTAGTGAAAAGCAAAGGATACTCAAAGTTCTAATTTTCTAATTTGTTTAGATGAGAATTATCTACACACTTCCAAATTCTGCTTTTCATTTCAGTACAATTAGCTCCCTCTTGCTTGAGTAAAATCTTAAGGTGAAATTCACCATGTATTTTTGAGGTCAGTTCCCCCAGGAAAGAACTCTTATTTACTCTATGTTGTTCCAAATCGAAGAGAAAAAGTCCCATTATATACTTACTTTGGATCTACTTTAAACCTCATTGCTCTGTTTTTCAATGCATGATGATACTTCTGGATCTACCATGAATTACATTTTTGTTTCCATGTTCTTATCTGCTTTGACAGAAAGACCCATGCTTTTGATTTCTTTTCATGCCCTTGATGTTTGAAATCATGCCAAGAATCTTTACAATTTAATAAACTAGAGAACTATGGTGTATTTATTCTGTACCTATAGATTCCCAGGTCTGTCTCACAAAGAAAATTAATTCATCTCTAAGGTTCAGGGCTTCTCAACTGCTTCAAAGTCATGCACTCAAATGCACTGAGGTGAATATGTACATATACACCCAGGGCATAAGAAACAGTCTCCTGGGCCCTGCTGCAGCTGGGATCAGGACTAGTGAAACACAGCTGGAAATTCTTTTCAACTCAAAATGGGCTCTACTGTAAGTGTCAGCCACCACACTGCTTGTTTTTAAACACTTATTCAACGCCTAGAGAACTTACAAGTTCCTGCAGGTTCAGTGCAGAAAGAGAAAGGTACAATTCTGCTTGCCAAGGTCTAGAGGGCAAGAGCCAATCCCTCCTGAGGGATAAATTAGAGCAGAGAGGAAAGAGCTAGGTATTTTCTTCATTTGTCCCATGCCTACCCTCTGGCAGTAGCTAAAATCAATACCAAAAGTTGGTTAAGAGTAGAGAGTACAAAGAAAGTAAAGTTGGTCAAATGATCATTTGATTATTTCATATTAATCCCAAATGCTTTCCACTGCATTTCCACCACAAAGAAAAGAGTCAACCAATAGAGGACAGTTAAGTTAGTTTGGAGTTTCTTTCTAAGGGAACAGAAATTTAGGAGACAATGAGAGTTAAATAAACCCCATGCTTATATTGAAGCACCAAGTATAAGGCTTTTGAGCTAACTCTATTATTAGGAAAGCAAGATGTCAGTATAGTATAATGCTCTTCTCCTCCCTCATATAATCTACTCTAATAAAAGAGTAATATTGAAATTGACCATGTCTATGGGATGCCTAAGCCACGCCCACCAGCCAAGCCACACCCACCAGCCAATCAGAGCAGCTGTATGCAAATTAACCCAGCCAAGATGGAGGCCAACCACCACAGAACTAGATCAAACAGGAGGCTTCCATTGCACCAGGAGTAAACAGTCTGCCTAGGCTGGCTGGACCTCTCTCTGCTCAAGGCAACATAGTTGCAATTATACAGAGTTGAAGCAAACAGGAGGCTTCCATTGCACCAGCTATGGAGTTGAAACTGTCTGCCTAGGCCGGCTTGGCCTCTACTAAGGCAACATTGTTTCAATTATAGAAACCATGGAGCTGAAGCAAACAGGAGGCTTCCTTACCTGCCTAGGCCTCGGCTTAAAGCAACAGTGTTTCAATTATAGAAGATAAATAAATCCCAGAAACCTGATTATAGCTAGCCTTGCTGGGATGTTGGGTCAATGGGAGCTGTGGGCAGACTGAAAACAGCCATCAGCCCCTTACCCAGGCTGGCTAGGCACGCCAGCAGGTGGACATCCCCTGAGGGAGGGACATCTGCGAGAGGGCACAGGCCGGGCTGAGGGACCTGCTGAGTGCACAAATTTTTGTGCACCGGGCCCCTAGTTTAATGATAAAAGTAGATGTCAGGAGGGCTTATGAATGTTACTTTCTGCTCTGGTTACTACAGGTTCTGTCTGCCTAGGTCTCTCTTCTTTTCTGGTTATGCCTAGTCACTGATCAGGCATACACACTCACTAGCATTTTAGGGAACAGAATCCAAAGAGGGCAGGGTGCATGTTTATATAAACATAAAATTCAAGTATTATTATTAGCACTAAATTTTGAGAGGATGAGAAACTGGCTCTATGCCCTATCATGACTTGCAATTGGTTAGTTTATACATAAACTTTAGTTGGAAAAAAATAGGTCCTCTGAAAATAATTCTGAATGTACATTTTAAGTGCTTTTTCATAGATTTATTTAACTTTTGCGAACACCAACCTTCAAAGTAATAGTCCATATGTTTGAACACAATGAACTAAAAAATAAAAACTGATGAGAACAGCTCAGGGCTCCTGATTACGGGTCTAGGTTATCCTAGGAACAGGAGAAGAGTGTAAGCAGAAGTCACTATCAACATTCATCCCCAGAAACAGAAAAATGCAAGTGCCTCAATTAAAAAAAAGTGATAGAACTTTTTTTTAAACATAAGAAAAGACATGTTTATGCCCTCACCAGTTTGGCTCAGTTGATGATAGAGTGTTGGCCTGCGGACTGAAGTGTCCCAGGTTCAATTCTAGTCAAGGGCATGTACCTTAGTTGCAGGCACATCCCCAGTAGGGGGTGTGCAAGAGACAGTTGATCAATGTTTCTCTCATCGATGTTTCTAACTCTCTATTCCTCTCCCTTTCTCTCTGTAAAAAATCAATAAAATATATTTTTTAAAAAAGACATGTTTAGAGTTATCTTTTGATAAATATACATTATAATGGCTGTGCAAAGTTTATTTTCTTCTTTGAGAAATTCAGTGTCTCCCTACATACTCTCCCTGCTTGCCAAAAATTAATAAGAGCTTATGCTGAGAGCATGCACTGAGGTGAATATGTATATATACATCCAGGCATAAGAAACAGTCTCCTGGGCCCTTCTTAACCCCGTTTAGGAGTCGTCATTAATAACAAAATTGTTCCTTATTCTTTTATTCAACAAATATTTATTGAGTGCAAATTACTGGAAGGTTTTGTGATGAATATTAAAGATACAGCAATGGGTAAAACCCAATTCTTGCCCCTAAGGGAACTCAAGAGTTTTGAGGAAGAAAAAGTTAACAGATGACTGCAATGCAGAAGAATAAGGCTCATCTAATGGTTAGTAAGAATCACCTGATGGGAGCAAGTGGAAGGAAAGTCCAACCAAGCATGCCTGGGGAAGGGGTCAGGGAATATTCACTGGAGGAACAGATGTGTAGGCTAAGACTAAAAAAATTAGGAGTTAGGAGAAAGGAGTGGGAAGGTGGGGTATGTGGGAGAGCTTTTCAGGAAAACAATGTGTTCAATCCTAGTTGGTGGTGGGGAGGAGTGAGTTTTCCATTAATTAGAGCAGCTAAACTCCAATTATCTTTGCTCACATTCTCCAGTATAAGTGTGGTCAATAATTAACATTTCTACAGAGCATGTAAATATGGAAAATAAGTTTTGAACATATACTCATGGGGGTGGGCACTCAAGGGGGCCATTTTGCCTTAGGATGGAATTTCATGCAGAAATACTGCTTCCTGTTACTGTGACTTTTTAACAACTGACAATAGTCTGAAACATTGAAACATTTTTATATGTTATATACATTTAAGTGGGGAAAATTTAAAAAGAAACAAAAGGCAACACATTATATAGTCATCTTGTTTTATTTCCTTAACAATATATCTTGAAGATCATCCCTAATTGGTGGGTTGAACAGTTCCTCATGCTTTTTAAAGACTTCATAGTATTCTTTTATAGATGTATCATACAATAGTACTATTATATAGACATTTAGGGTTATCCAAATTTGCTGTTTAAAATAATTCTGCAGCATTAACATTGTACATTCCGCAGGTTACATTTCTAGAATGTCAACTGCTAGATCAAATGCTATGTGGGTTGTTATTTTATTAAATACTAGGGGACCGGTGCACAAAAATTTGTGCACTCGGGGGGTGGGGGTCCCTCAGCCCGGCCTGTGCCCTCTTGCAGTCTAGGACACCTCGGGGAGGATGTCCACCTGCTGGCATGCCTGGCCAGCCTGGGTGAGGGGCTGAGAGCCATTTTCAGGCTTCCCACAGCCCCTTCAGGGTTCGTGCACTGTGGGGTGGGAAGGCTGATGAGTGCAGGCCTGGACGTTTCCCACTGGAGGGCCCACGATTGCACACGCCTGGTGGGCCCACACCGCTGAGGGGACACACCTGGCGCAGAGTTGGGTGGCAAGCCAGGGGCGGACGCTGGTGCAGAATCCCTTCGTGGGGCCCTGCTGCTGAGCAAACACACCCAGGGTGGAGCTGGGCAGTGAACTGGCTTCGAATTCTCCGCACTATGCAGCAGACGCTCCCGCACGCCCTGTGGAGGCCCCTGGGGGGGCGGATGAAGGTAGCGGACCCTGAACGGGTGTTCCTGGACACCCTGCAGAGGCCCCCAGGGCAGAGCCAGGCAGTGGACCCAGGACAGGCGTTCCTGGATGTCCTGCAGAGGCCCCCGGGGGGCAAAGCCAGGCAGCAGACCCAAGACGGCTGCTCCTGCACACCCTGCAGAGGCCCCGTGCTCCTGCATGCCCCGGGTAGGCCTCCAGGGGGTGGAGCCAGGCAGTGGACCCAGGACAGGCACTCCTGGATACTCCTCGGAGGCTCCTGGGGGTGGAGCTAGGCAGCAGACCCAGGACAGCTGCTCCTGGATGCCCCGAGGAGGCCCCAGGCCAGACCCCCCCTCCCACTGAGCTGACACACCTGGCACAGCTATTCCGGCCTGCCGTGGAGGCACCCAGTGCAGAGCCGCCTTGCCAGCCTCCATCTTGGCTGGGTTAATTTGCATACAGCCGCTCTGATTGGCTGGTGGGCATGGCCATAAGCAGAGGCTCAGCCAGCCTAGGCAGGCAGTTGCAACAGAAGCCTTTGGTTTGCTCTAGCTCCATGGCTGTTGGCCGGGTTAATTTGCATACAGCCACTCTGATTGGCTGGTGGTAATGGTCAATTTGCATGTTTCTCTTTTATTATATATTAGATAGGCAAATTTACTACTATAGCTGTATGTCAACTTGCATTGTAATGTATGAGAGAACATATGTTTCCCAACAGGCTTTATAATATTTGAATATTATCAATTTGATAGATTTTTTTAAATGACATGTCAGATTAATTTTAATTTGCATTTTTGTTATTCTAAGTGAGTTGATCATTTTTCATCTTTTCTAAAGAGCCATTTAAATGTTTCTTTTTTGTGAACTGTCTGTACCTAACCTTTGACCCCCATTTCTATTGTGTTTTGACTTTTTATTACTTTGCACTTTTTATATAGATAGATATGACAAATAGTTTTTTTATACTCTGATTAGCAAGGGCCTAAATACTTTTGAGGCCCAAACTTATTTCAGCTGATCATCCAGTGTGGAAAATGGAGTCTTAAGCCCTGTGATACAGGGAATTCAAGAACTGCTTCCTAAGAAATATCTTGACTTGAATTTCAAACATCCTTGCCTTCCCACATAGAGAAGAACAGGCCTTAATCTATATATATATTAAAAGAGAAACATGTAAATTGACCATCCCTCTGCTACGTTCACCAGCCAATAGGAGTATGCAAATTAACCCAACAAAGATGGCAGATTAATTTGCATACACAGATGCCAGGTGGAGAGCAAGTGGAAGAGGCAGCAGAGAGTGGAGCGGCTTGGGGAAATTGGCTCCCCAAGCCTTCAGATGGAGAGCAGAGAGAGAGAGGTTGGCAACTGGGAGCCCATGGTTATGGAGAGAGAGAAGGAACGGAAAACCAAGATCATGGGAGCACCAGGAATTCTGGAAATAGTAGTTTTGGGGGCAGCCCCAGGACCGAAAGTGGAAGCCCAGAGTGCAGGGAACACCAGGAATGCTGGGAATCAGTTCTGGTGGCAGATGGATCTCCTAGACACTAGAGCAAAGTGAGCCTGGAACAAGTTACTGTTGCAGTGGGGGATGGAGGGAAAGCAAAGGTGAGAGACATAAGTAAAATCAGAGTGTCTAGGAAAAAAATTAAAGGGAAGATATCCTAAAACTTCCAGGATATCTCCACCAATGAAGCAAAGAAAAAAAAAATACCTCTATTATTCTGTGAGCACCAAACCAAACTGAGTTGGGGTCTCAGACAATTTGCTGATATGATTGCAAAGACAGACAGAAACTCCTGGATTGGAGAGGGCTCCCCTGATGGCTCCCAGATTGGAGAAGGTGCAGGTCAGGCTGAGGGACCCCCACACTGCCTAGTGCACAAATGTCGTACACCGGACCTCTAGTATATATATAAAAGCCTAAGCAACTGTTACAACTAGATGACTGGCCAGTAGCTTTGATGCACGCTGACCACCAGGGGGCTGATGCTCTATGCAGGAACTGTCCCCTGGTGGTCAGTGTGCTCTACAGCCAACTTTCTGAGGCCGGCCAACCCCTTGCAGTCCCTCCCCCCAGCCAACTTGCCCTGATTGGCCCCAATTGGGCTGGGCAAGATGGCTCTGATCAGCCCTGATTGCTAGTCAGGCTGAGGGACCCCACCTGTGCATGAATTTGTGCACCAGGCCTCTAGTCTTATAAAAATCTTTACCCCCTAGTCATCTTCATGGTTTCCAAAGCCAATGAATTAGCAGTGACAAGATCATTTCATTTCAGGCCCTCTTCAGGGAGTAGAATCTTGGTGTGCCTAAAACTAGCTTTTATGAAGAGCTGTAATGGTAATGTCCTCAAGGTATGAGGTGTAATGAGGTGGAGGGATAATGGCACCTGTTTACTCCTCTAGTATCATATCCTAAGTTCTATCTACATGTTATTTGAAGACCTCAGGCCTACACATTAAAAAAACATCTCTGCAATCTCTTAAAGAATTGCCTTTGTATTTTCTGGCGTATAAGATGACTGGGCGTATAAGACGACCCCCAACTTTTGAGAAGATTTTCCTGGGTTAAAAAGTCCAGACGGAGACCATATGTGGCACAAAAAGGAGCCAACTGGAGACACTTGTGGTCTCCGTCCGGCTCCATTGAAATGAATGGAGTGCAGCTGTTTTTTGAGCTCCCCCCACTGTATGCAGCAACCGCAGATTTTCCAGTCCGGCTGGGAAGTTTCAGCACCCGCCCTATAAGACGACACCTGGCTATAAGACGACACCTGGCTATAAGAAAACCCCCAACTTTTGAGAAGACTTTCCTGGGTTAAAAGTCTTATATGCTGGAAAATATGGTAATTATTTTACAGTGTATATTTTATCTCCAAGCCCATCAAGTTGTATACATTAAATCTGTCTCAATAAATTGGTTAAAAAAAGAAAAAGAACTTCCTTTACTTTGTCATCAAGCATGAAAATTTCCCTCAGAATTTGTGCCAAGAAGAACTTGGTTTCTGAGAGCACTAGTTTGTTTCCTTCTTCTAGGGAATAAAAGCTTTAATTCAAAACCAAAGTCCCTTCTTTAATTATTGTTATTGTTATTTTTGATTATTTTTGATAAATTGACTTTTTTCAGAGGGAGAGGTGATCCAGCTATTTAATATCCAACCAATTCATTCAGTATGTCTCAACCTAATCTGCACACTAAAATCATCTGGAAATTCAACATCTCCCTATGTTCCAGACAATTCAGTTAGAAGAATCTCTGGGAGTTGGTCTATTTAGAAGCTGCCTAGGTTATTCTGATGCTTGTGAGGATTAAGGACCAGTGAGCTAACTAAACAGTTGGGTAAAATAGTAGCAGCAGAGTAGAAACTGCCTAATGATGTCATTTCCATTCTCTGCATGATTAGTAAAAATAATAGAAAATGGTATTATAGTAACAGCCATAAGTTTGAAATGACATTGGAGTTGGAGAGCTGGCCTCTCTCTGTGTTTCTCTTTCTCATTCACTGTGAAGTGCTATAAAAGGAGATTCATGCAATACTTTCCAATAGAAAATTTCCTAGAAAATTTGACTTGAAAAGCTAATATTGTCCTGAGCTTTGTCGAGGTGTAATTTTGTCATTTTTTTTTTTTTTCACCCAACGACTTGGTAAAGCTTATTAAGGGCAAGGATCACTTCTTAACTAGCTATGTATGTATGTTTTGTGTTCTACATGTTGCTTAATAAACATTTACGAAAGGAAAGAAGGAATCAAGTTTTTCAGATTTTTAAATTTTCAGGAATATACTGAACATTCCATAGTTGTTTTTGTCATTTTATACTGTATTTAATCACTCAACTGGAAAGCCTGTTTTGAAGATGAACTAGTCTTAAAAAAAATTACCTAACTAAACATACTATGAAACAGGTATTAAAGTATACACTGAATAAAGACAGGACCAGTAACTGTGTTACAATATTCCATCCCATTTCATATATGTATTTATCTATTTTATCTCTTTCTTATATCTTTGATGTTCATCTCTGTAGAAAGAAAATGAATCAGTGTGGGAGGAACAATTTCAGAAGAGAAAGGGATGGGGTGGAAAGAGAGAAAGAAAGAACAAAAGGAGAGGAATAAAGAGAAAGGAACAATAGTATAAAGTAAGGATTAATTCCATACCATGTGCATTTAGAGTTAATAAGCTGAAAATAACATTCATGGAATTTTTGTATAGGAATTGATCCTTCAGCTAGAGCTCAGGAAGCAGGTAGAGAGAGCAAGAGAGAGTAGTACAGTGGCCTTGACCTGTGAAAAGGCCCAAAGCAATGACACAGATGGCATACCATGTAAAGCCAGTTCCACCAACACCCCTTCCATTATGGTTCTGTAGCCAACCCTCTCTCCATTAATTCAGTAGAAGTTCTCTAAGAGATGGGCTTATGTAAATATAAGGAATCTATGAAGATTTCAATAGGGATCTTGTCCTTACGGGTCTTATGTGTATATCTTCAACTATTTTTTAAAGCAAAAAGTAATATTTTCCATAAAAAAGTACTGATATTATGGAATTTCATAAGAGGGATAGATTCTTACACTGATTCTTCTGTAGCAACTCTTGTGATGCTTCCTTTTCAAAATGGCATATCTCTAAATATCTTAATCTCCTACAGTCAATCTATTGTACCTAAAGGAAATAACTCATTATTCTGAAGTACTGACTCCAAGTTATGGGCAAGGTACCTCCCAATCATTAAATTTCATATCATAAACATTAATAGTGTTTTCTAAGTGGCCATAGGTCATAGCTCTAAACCTGTTAAATACACACAGCCCTTGTCTTCAGGAGTGGAAAATTTCAGTAGACAATTAAAAAAATACATGAACACACATGTACATTGTCTGTATAATGGAGCCCCCCTCATTCCTATTTTCAGGAATCCTATATAATAAAAGGCTAATATGCAAATAGACCAGACATGGAATGATCGGTCACTATGATGTGTACTGACCACGAGAGGGCAGATGCTCATGGCTGGCGGGCGCAGCGGTAGTGGTGGGAGCCTCTCCCGCCTCCTCAGCAGCACTATGGATGTCTGATTGTCAGCTTAGGCCCACTTCCCACTGTTAGTCAGACATCCCCTGAGGGATCCCGGACTGAGAGAGAGGACAGGCTGGGCTGGGGTGCACGATTTTCATGCACCAGGCCTCTAGTGAAGGAATAAGGGATATAAATATCTTTAAAGGCTCTTCCATTATTGGGACCAAACAATTGAAATTTAATAATACAGGCTTGGCACAAAACAAAATCTTACGAAAGATTTGGAGTTTCTGTTGATTCAAAGGGTGGAATAGAACCAACTTCAAAGTGTTAGAGAACCCCAGTTAAATGAAATAAGATGTGAAGACTCATGTTTGAGGTGGGTGGGAGAGAAGGACTCCCTTTTAAATACCCAGATTAAAATGACATTTGATATACTTAAAGAATGTATAATTTTGCCATTTAATAATTAGTGGTGGATTTGGAAAGGGATTTTTCCCAGGCACATCTCAGGAATACACTAAGAGAAACTTGGGATATGAGTAGAACTAACTACCTTGACATATGGTAAGTATCTTTTCTCATTACCTGAAGAAACAGACCTCTGTGGCCAGTTCCATAGGAAACACTGATTCTGAAGTGCAAAAGGTCAGGACAAAGGTATTAAACTTGTTAGGTTCTGTGCTTCAGTACTTGTTTGTTCTTCACTTGGTTGCAAATTCCCTTTAAAAACAAAAATTGATAATTCTGTTTCAGCAAACCAATGGCCTAGCAATTGACTGATTGATCTCACTTCAGTCAGCGCAGTCAGGGAGCAAGATGGTGCTGGAGGCACATGAACTGGAGGCAGCACTGGCGGCCTTAGCTCAGCCTCCCTCCAAGAGTCCCTGGGCTTAGGTAGAATTCCAGATGAATATGCTGGATAAATGGGAGAGGAGCAAGTATACTAAGTTCTCTTTACCTGGGTCTATCCTTTGCAAGTGGCCGACACAATGCTGACCTGGGCTAAGGAGTGAGAAAGGGCTTAAGAGGAGATGGTTAGTTCACTAGAGCACCTTGGTCAAGGACTGAAGGTTGACTAAAGGGGTGAGGGTGGGCTCTAAGTGCTGTTGTTAAGGAGGAAAGGAACTTGGCCAAGGAGGAGATAAATGCTCTTGGCAGCAGCATTAACCTTTATGAAGCAGTCTCCTCAGGCAGAGTGTGCAAATCCTGTGAACTGCTGCTGTGAATCCGGCTGAGTTGGATCCTAGCACTTCATATTGTACATGTCAGTGTCAATTTAGTAAACTAGGCCATGACTGCAACCACCATTTCAGAAGCCTCATAAAGTGAGGCTGCATTATAGTTTTAGCAGTGTTAACGAAAGTGAAGGTTTCAACAAAATGAGACCCTGTGACTAGATATGAAGTTCTATCTTCTCTGAAAGCTGCTTTATGCCATATAAAACCAATGTTGCTTTATGCAATTAAATCAGAACAGGATAGATGTGTCTCATTCCTGACATAATGGCCTTGAAGCTTCTTAATGGAAATATTCTAATAAAAGTTTATTTCCAATACTGACCACAATTCTAGCACTGGCTGCAGTGAAAATGGTGAGCAACAGCCCAGAGCATTCAGTCTTTTTGAAAAAGAAGCTTGTCAAAACTTGGTGATGAAGAAATCAGGATGAATTGTGGGAACTGTGAGGATGACAAAAATAGAATGGCATCTGTATGGAGCTCCCTTACCTCACAACTTCAGAGAAGTAATTTCTGATCTCTCAGTCAAAAGGTCTTCTGAAGACCCTCTGATACCTCCATCAACTTCTCTATAGTGGCTAGAAGATGAACAGAATGGCCTCTAATCCCTTTTTTCTCTGAAAGCCTTGTGCAAGAGAATAGTGGATGACTGTACAGCTCACACTGGAACTGAGCTCTTTAAAAATAAAATACTTTTTTAATCTTTAAAAGAAAGAAAATCTTTGAGCAGTCATAAAGAAAACCTTAAGATGTGTTCAGAGAGAAAAGCACTCCTAATAAATGCATCTCTTAGCACTAATACTTCCAACACAGGAGACCTGAACTGCATTTCCCTTAGTATTGCCTCCCATAATGACTGTATTCCAAAAACTTTAGGCCACATTCATGTATAAAATCCACACCTCAATCCTGTCCCCTCAGCAGGGGATGAGGGATGAACCAATCCTCATTACATTCAGTGCCATCAGGGGACAAGATGGTACTTAGAATACAGAAACAAACAAAAATCAAGTCACCTTGATCTTAAAAGAAGCTATGAAATTGGAATATGTTGGGTAGTCATGTCCATAGCTGCAAAGGTCACTTGATATATTTAGCTTTATTTACAGAAGGGGAAAGCGGGCACAGTTTACACTGAAATATAGCCATGAAAAATGGAATTCAATCGTTACATTCATTTCCTGTTGTTTGCCTTTGCTTGGAAATGCCATCTTGTACTAGTGCCGCAATCTGATCAGAGTGCTGGGAAAAGCCACGTCTATTAAATGGCAGTCACTGCTCTTGGACTTTAGAAACTGAGTCATAGGTCAATGTCATGGACTTTCCATGAAGTCCCTGTTGGTGTTGGTCTCAGTTTGAGTCTGTCTCACAAGCTCCTAGCTATGTGATCTTGTGTAGGTTATGCATCTTTCCACATCTTTTTTTTTTTTAATCTGTAAAAAGGCAGCTACTTCATAAGTGTGCTGGGAAGAGAAATTCAGATACCTGTTATAGACACTGGTATCTGGCACCTGGTAAGTGCTCCATAAATGCTAGGTGGTGGTGGTGGTGGTGGTGGTGGTGGTGGTAGTAATAGTAGTAGTAGTAGTAGTAGTAGTAGTAGTAGTAACCGTGTTGTTCTTATTCAGTTTCTCAGGCCAAGGATATATAAACTAGGCAGAATAGGGAAGGGCTGAAAAACTCAATGTATCTTCAGTTTCATTTTCCTTGTTCCGTTTTCTGGCAATGAAAGAATATTAGTGAGGCTTTCCAGAAATCAGATCCAAAATGTTTTTTTTTTCTGTATTCAACTGGTGTCCTCTTTGTTTGGCCACAGACAACACACTGCCACTGTGAATAATGAAAATTCTATAATGTTTTCACTCAACTTCTGTCTCTTGGCAGCCATGACCAAAATCACCCTGCAGCTGTCATTTACAACAGGGATCCAAAGCCCATCACTTGCAGCCCTGCTGTGAGGGGCAGCTGCTCAAGAATATTTCAAGCAGGAAAGCGCCAGAGCCAGATGCTCTCAGGAATCCCTCAGTGAGCTCAGGGCATTAGGAAACAGTGTGCC
Source organism: Murina feae (assembly GCA_004026665.1). Taxonomy (NCBI): domain Eukaryota; kingdom Metazoa; phylum Chordata; class Mammalia; order Chiroptera; family Vespertilionidae; genus Murina; species Murina feae. Next base: position 15,249 of record PVJC01015466.1, read on the forward strand.
TTGCTCTCCCAAAAGGATGAGGACTCCTGCTTCCAACTCATGCTAAGCCACAAACCATATGATCTTCCTGAGATCTTGTTAATTACAACAAAGGCCCAGATACTTTTCAGTGCCTGGAGACCTACAAAAATTAGTAGGAAACCAGTGACAAAGTTTGAGGGAAAGCTGGTCTGCTATGCTAATTCTTTAAATCCCTTTCTTGTAGGAGTACAGAATTTTAAAATGCAATTATGTAAGAAGTGATAATAATGCATACCTTAAACTTATATACAACTCTTTCAAATATATAATACTAGAGGCCTGGTGCACGGATTTGTGAACCAGTGGGGTCCTTTGGCCTGGCCTGCTCTTGCAATCTGGGACCCCTTGGGGGATGTCGGACTGCTGGTTTCAGCTCAATCCCTGCAGGCCAGGCCGAGGGACCCCACTGGTGCATGAATCCATGCACCAGGCCTCTAGTATGCATATAAGATCTTCGGTTAATCTCTTCCCGCCCTTCCTCCTCCCCCCTTCCCTCTGAGATTCATCAATCTGTTCCATGTTTCCATGCCTGTGCACTGAGCATCAGTCCCCTGGTGGTCAGTGTGCGTTATAGCTTTGGTTGACTGGTCAAATGGTCGAATGGTCGCTTAGGCTCTTATATATATATATAGATACATTCTCTCCTTCAAATGCTCTGAATTCAAAAACGCATTTGGAAATTCTAAGATCTTAGGGTTTTCCTTGAATTCTTCCTCCACTAGAATAGGAAAGATGTTCAGAAAAGGATCTTGCACTGGTTTTTTGAGAAATGCTAGTTATTCAACAGGGATTACACAAAGGTTTGCAGTATAGTGTCAATAGGTGTTCCACAAAAGGTATGTCTAAGTTTATCTGAGTGAAATAAAATTAAATAAGATTCTCAATCACCAAAAACTCTGAGCTTTTAATATGCAGATGTATAAGGCACCTGTGTATAGCATTTCTCAAGTGTGTTTGGAGAGAGAGAGAGAGAGAGAGAGAGAGAGAGAGAGAGAGAGACAACTACAGGAACATTTTTTTTCTCTGTAACAAAATTTGGGAAATGCAGCCCCAGACTATAAGAATCTTGAAAACATAAACAATATTTTATTTTTCTTTATTATTACTCCTAGACACTAATACAATGCCTGGCATGGAGTAGGTATTCAATAATGTTCACTGAATGAATTAATCAATGCTAAGGCAATTCCTAAGATTTATTGGTAAATACTTATGCATCAAGGAGGAGAAAATAGTTTAAGATGTGTCAACTGAGGAGGGGCTCAATAGGTTTTATAGCAAAACTTGGAATTATTCAGAAAAGAGAAAAAAAAAAGTGATATGCCAGGGAATAAGAATACAATGGGTCACACATCTAGTAGAACAGTGAAATTATTTTAATACAGGAAACTCAATAAATAACACTTTTGCAAGTGAGTTCTATACAGTAATGTCTTCCACCCACTTGTACTCTGGTGATGAGAATGACCTAAAGGCCTCCCTTGCCTGCCTACAGGTAGGGATCTCCTGATTTGTCTTCCATTTTACCTGTAGCACACAAAAAGATGAAGCAGGTGCGAGTGCACTATAACCTTTAGTGAATAGATGCTGGTGGGAGGAGAGAAAGAAGTCCGAAGGAGGTACATTTCTTCCCTTTTTTCAGCCCTTACACTCAACATGGCCCACACCACACACCTGCTGCCCTTTCTCCAGCACTTCCCTCACTCACATGGCAGTATGAAGACCATCTGGACCACTGCTGGAAGGCAGTGTGGATAATGTGTCCCACAGAGAAGCTGTAGACATGATAAGGAACCAACATCAGTTGCCAGGATGCCAGTTGCCAAGCTAAGCACCTGCCTCCTACAGAGACTTACAGGGCTGCTGTAGAGGAGAGCTGAGGACCCATTCAGACCTGACAGGGTAGTTGATACAATGAGATGACAATATTTTACTTATCAGATGAGAACAGATCAAACAGTTTGATAATCAAGTATACTCACTCATTTTCTTAAAGCCTCATATATATTCTAAGAAGACTAGGCTGGTCAAGAATTTTTGGTACATGGGCAAATTATTAGCAACTTGTGTTGAAGGCAAAGAAGATGTTATTTGTGCAAAGTGAGATAATTCAGTTGTGATTCTTTAGTGTACAAAACTACTTTCAAATCTCTGGCAGAATATCTATAATCAAGCAAAGTCTCCTCTTCCTATTCCAGCAGCTGCTGCATTGTATGTGCTTTCCTAGGATTTCTTTGTTGCCAAAAAAATACAGTGACTTCAGAAAACTTTTAAACAAACTATAGGAAAATGTCATGATCCAAAATAAGAATTTGCAAAGAAACTTGTTTCAATCACATCCATTTTGGCAGTAAGGTGCAAGCTTGGTGATTCCATCTTGATAGATTGTGTTTCATTTGCCTTGTAAGCACCTTGTAATTTATGCCTAGGGTTGAATTTTATCAGTGGAAATCTGAGCTGTGTGCGTTTGCTGTTGGGCTGCTGTGTGTGTGTTACCTAAGGCCTAAGATCTGTCTTCTGGGAAAGCCAGTGCTGCACACATGACAGTAAGGACAATCAAATCTCCAAATTGATTTCATATAAATACAAAGTGACAGTGGGCATCAGAAACCTGTAGCAAAATTTCTGAAATGGCTGTAGATTTCTATTTTTTCTGACTATTTTAAAACTAGAAGACCACTGTCTTGAATAAAGTCAAACTGTGCTTTAGAACCATATTGTCCCAGGGTCCTAGCTGATCTCTGGAAAGGAGTGGAAAACTCAGACTGATTGAGTGCCTCCTACATGCTGTTACACTACTTCAGGCGATCACATCTATGACCTTATATAATACTCAAAAACTCAAGTAATATCAGAATTATTCTCCCCATTTCCAAAGATAGAATGCTCCGGTGCTAAGAAATTCATTTATATAAACAATGTATTATATGGCAGAGCCAGAATTCAAATCCAGATCTAACGCCAAAGTCTAGGCTCTTTTCACTAAATAACCACAAATGATTACATTCATCTAGTCAGTCCTTTAAGATGGTATTTGAAATGCTATTGAGCTAGTCTTTTCAATAGAAAGTTTCAGAGCAGTTCACCATTTTTCTTCTTACTCACATCTCTAATTGTTGACCAGGCAAAGAGAGAAAGTGTTCAAGGTTATTCTTGTGATTGTGATTTCAGGACACTTATATACCTTGCAATGCAGGAGACTGGAATGTGGGCAGCCTACACAGGAGATCACCTTGAAGTAGAGAGTGATACTGACATTTGGACAGTGTGGCCCATTCAAGTGAAGCCCATCTCTAATTTCCATGCTACGGCCCTCTGAAATGGGATGGAGTTCTCTCAGCTCTGCTGTTCCTCACCATAATCTGCCTCTCCCATCAACTGTCATGTTTAGCTATCAAAAAGTGCTTAATCTCACTATCAGAAGAAAACATAATAGTTGTAAAGGAAAAACATCCTCTTGTCCCCTTGAGGCCATGGAGATCAATGGTGTGCATAGTATTAAAAAATAAGCCCATAGCCATACTGGCAGAACGCCAAGCTCACGTAAGACCAGAGGCTGGGACACTCTGAAAGCTCTCAGAAGTAAGTACAAAGGATGGAGTGATTCATTCACTCACGCTGTTCCCTGAGCAACAGCTGCTACTCTACCTGGAACATGAGAGGATCCAGTTTAGTAACAAACATAGTACATCTTGCCTTTTAAAAAGCATTTGGGCACTTTGACACTCCTGCCATTCTTTATTAAAGTATTTATTTACAATGCCTATTATGTGCCAGGCACTGTTTTAGGTACTAACTGGATATTCAACAATTAAATAAAACAGAAAATAACCACTAAAACACATTCATGAAAATAATCAAAGTAATACAAATTTGAGTATACACTGAGTGGCCAGATTATTATGACCACCTAATGTTTGTAGGCAAATTAGTTATAATTTTGCACTGAAATTGCTAGAGGTCCAGGCCATTATGCATAGGGAAGCAGGCTGTTTTCCACGATGGAAGTGATTTTTTTTCTGAAGATATGGGTAAACAACACGATTTAACAGCCTTTGAACATGGAAATATATATATAAACTGAGTGGCCAGATTATTATGACCACCCCATCAGTACCTCGCTGGGCCACCTTTTGCCTTCAATACTGCAGTGATTCTTCTTGGCATTGACTCCACGAGATGTTGAAAGGTGATGCGAGGAACCTGACACCATGCCTGATGAACATAGCACTGTCCAGTTGTGTGAGATTTGATGGTGGTGGAACCAGCTGCCTGTTGGCTTTTAACTTCATCCCTCAAATGCTCAATTGGATTGAGATCTGGTGATTGTGGGGGCCACCTAAGCAAGGTAAAGTCTCCCTCATGTTCTTGAAAGCACTCCTGCACAATATGAGCACCATGGCATGGCACATTGTCTTGTTGGAAGAAGCCATCTCCTTTGGGATACGCCATCAACATGGTAGGATGAACTTGATCAGCAACGATACTTAGGAATATTGTGCTATTCAGACATTGTTCCACATGAATTCAAGGGCCCAAATCATGCCAGGAAAACATGCCCCAAACCATAACATTGCCCCCACCAGCTTGAAGAATTGTCCTCATGAATGTGGGGTGCATACTTTCATGCTGTTTCTGCCAAATTCTCACTCTACCATCTGCATGATGCAACCAGAAACGTGATTCATTGGACCACATGACTTTTTTCCAATACTCGACTATCCAATCCTTGTGTTCCTGTGTGAATTGGAGACATTTTATCTTGGTAACTGCAGACAGCAAAGGTGTTTGAACAGGCCTTCGGCTTCCATATTCCATACAATGCAGTGTATGGCTAATTTGCCTACAAATGTCAGGTGGTCACAATAATCTGGCCACTCAGTGTTATATATATCCTGCATTCAAAGGCTGTTAAATTGCATTGTTTACCCTATATCTTCAGGGGAGAAAATCACTTCTACTGTTGTGGTAAACAACCTGCTTTCCTATTTATAATGGTCTGGCCCTCTAGCAACTTCAGTGCGAAATTATAGCTAATTTGCCTACAAATGTCAGGTGGTCATAATAACCTGTCCACTCAGTGTATGTTTCAGTTGCAATTATATAATGCGAGCATCAGGTTGAAGAATGCAATAATAAACATACCATTGAAAGTAATTATGTTGGTGTCCAAGATAACCATATTTTTTTTGAAAAATTTTTTACTGTTGATTTTATATTTATGTTAAAATTTAAAGAAAGCAAAAAATAAAGTCAAATTAAACATTAGAGTTTGCCTGATAATTTTTACTTTTTTTGGGGGGGGGTCTATTTTCCTTGATTTTTCTCACCTAATTTAATTAGGTTTCTTGAATATTGAAACGCAGTTTCACTTGAGATAAGATTTTTGGAGATGGTGTAGTAATAAATCTGTGAAGATTAAAAACTAGTTTCTAAAAGGAACACCTAACTGAATCTTAATGTCCAAATATTATATTGTCAAATTGTAATTCCCAACAATAGGAGGAGTAAAAAAATTAGGTCCCATAAGCAAGAATTAGAAAAAAGAAAGGGCCATGCATTAAAGAATATTCATATATTCTTTTGGTCCAATGAATTTGAGACTGTTTTAGAAGACATCATAATTTGCCCCAAATTTCCTACAATATTTCAAAAAAGTGTATATGCATATGTTGGTTTATTTTACCAGTTGAAAATTATTGGTGAACAGATGGTGATAAACTATTGTATTGAAATGTTAACAGTATTAACCCTACCTTGAAACTATGCTTACTCTCCTTCACCATCTTTTCACCTGTGGGACTAGCAGTTTGTTTGACAAGGGATCATCCTTGAGCTAACCAGCCAAAATCCAATCACATCCCAGTTATTGAGGGGTGAGAGGGGGAGGTTTGGTCACTAATATTTACAAGTAAAACTCTTCAAGTACTGAGTTTTGTTTATATATTCTGTATTAATGAAAGAATTAAATATAATGTCACCATCAACTCATTATAATGACCAGCTTCTCATTATAAATGTGCCACATTTTCTGATTACCAAATGCCTTAGGGCATTATGTAAATAATTTTCACTTGAGCTGGTCTTCAGGAACTCTGATGTAGTACCAAACATCACTTGTAATATTTTTTCTTCCTTAGGTGGGTAGAAAGTTATGTACTTTCACCAAAAAGCAATCTGGTGGTTGACTGTACCACACATAGAAAGAATTCAGTCTCATACCATGGTTAAAAAAATAAAAAATGAAGTTCACAAAATGAGAAGTGTTACCATGAGTAATTTCACACAAGCTGCTAAAATCTGCAGAGTATTGCCAAGACTACCCTTTAAGTCTGCAGGGGAGCCACAATAGCTATAAACTCTTATTTGCTGTCAAATGTCTTTTGTAGGGTTATTAGAAAAGATAGGAGGTGAAAAAAACATTCTAACTTACCCTTTTTTAAAAAAATAATAATGTTTTTATTATCATTGCCACTTTACATCTATTGATAGCTCAAAATGTGCTTGTCACTAGCCCTAGTCAACATTATGAAGCAGGATTCATGAGTGCTCAGTTTCTAGGTTCCCATTCTACTTTCTAGGTTCTTATCTACATTCTCTCCCAGCAAGTTGCTCCCCTTCTGAATCCAGCTCCTGCTCTCTGTCAAAACACTTAACAAATTTAAGGCTATATTCTCAGCAAAATGCTGATGAATGTGATATACTGACCGACATTCATGGATCACTACCTTAAATCTCTCAGATAAGGATCTTACATGACTAACCATTCCAGTTTGCCTAGGATTAGGGAGGTTCCTGGGGCACAGGACTTTGCTAAAATCAAGGAACTTCCAAGCAACTGGTGATGAGTTGGTCACCTCTAAACCTACTTCACAGGACTGGAATGAGGAAGAAAAGAGCTGTGTATGTCAAGTGCTTAGAACTGCAACTTGCAGTTAGTATTACGTTGAACTTAGTTATTCTTATTTCTCCAGATGCAAGCCTTTGGTTCAATGGTTGAGTAGTGAGATTTAATGGCAAAGTGACAAACTGTGGCAGAGACCCTCATGGATAGAGAGGCATTCTCAGAACTACTTAGCTAAGCCAAGGTCCTGCCTAACTCAGGCCTACTACTGAATGTTCTGAAACATCCTCAGCATTACAGGGTGATATGTGGAGAAGAGCTGTCCCAACAATTGTTCCTGTCTGCTACGGTGACTGTCCTGGTCACTTTGAACCTGCTATTTGAAGGGTGGAGAAAGGTCAGAGAAGAAAGAAAAATAACCACTTGATTATTTGATGCATCTTGTGAGGAATGGCTAAGGCCTGGAGGGTTAGGGGAGGTGAAGCCAGGGATAGGTTTCAGCTCCCTACCTTTTCTATCCTGCTCTGAGCAGGCTCCAGCAGGGACCATGGGCTGTATTTTTGATGCTGTATATTGAACACAGTTGTAAGGACTTGATGTATTAATTCTGTGCTTCTCCTGGGTCTGAAATCAGTCCTGCCTCTGTCCCTGCGTGGTGGGTGATTCTGGATGAGTTATGCAACTTCTCAGTTCCTTCCTTTGTTAAACGGGAATAATAACAGGACCAATATCATGAAGGTGTTGTGAGAATTAAATGAGATAATCCATGAAATGAACTTTTCTCAGCTCCTGGCTTGAAAATGGCAAACATTCAATAGTTAATCCCCTAAGCACCCATTTATATATGGGGGAAATGGTGACTCTATAATGTTGCTTCATTGCTATGCTTACATTACCACGTACTAAAATCTTCCTTTAGCTAACGAAACTTACACATGATTTATTCACTCATTTTTAACATTTCTGTGAAATCAGAATGTTAAAACTATGACTAAATATTTTTCTAAACCTAATGCTTAGACACGGAGATCATGTGTAGTTTTTCTGCCTTGTTAAGAGTTTGTTTGCTTAATGTCAACAACTAATAAGAATTTAAAGTCTGTGCTTCCAAAAACTGGTTCCAGAAATTAGGTTTTAGTGTGTCATCAGCTCTCCCAGACAGAATGTCAGAAATGAATATCAAACAATAAAGTTATATCTTGCATGTTTAATTGCTTACATGTTTACCAAAATCACTTATTATTTGATAAAATTCCTGATCCTTCTATTTATCAGTGTTTCAGAAGCAGTTTTAATTATGATAAGGAAAACTGTACAATGCCTTAAATTCCTAGTTCTATTTCCTCTTCCTTCATGCTCCTCTGGATTTACTTTTTGGTATTCTCTGGTATTTCTCTATGCAGAGGATCTTATCCTTGGAAGCATGACACAGGCAAGTCTGTTTCCTTAAGGCAGACTGGTGCTGCAGAATACCCCGTGACGTTCCTTCTTCTATATTCTCTCTTGCACATAAGAACAGAACCAACTACGTGTTCCTATTAAAGCTAAGTAGGCCAGATAATACTACCAAGAACTGCCCTCTGCGTTCACAAAGGTAAAAAAATCTTCTGGCCTCATAATGCATGGCTTTCCCAGTTTATTGATGTGCATCATGAATTCATTGTTCTAGGATATATAGTTTAAAAAAAGGAAATTAAAACACACACACATACACATACACGCACACGCGCGCACACACAGAGTGACTCTTGCCAAACTGCTGTACCCTCTGAGTAAATGCAGCCCAAAATATATTTTAAGGTAATTTTAATAATCATTTCCATTTCTGCTAAATTTATTGTGAAATATAAATTCAGAGGAATTTCTTCCTTCCCTATTGATGCTCAACTTACTGCATGTAGGTCAAAGTTTGAGCACTTCTGAATTTTATGGTATCTCAAGTTTAATAAATGAACCCACTCATTAAACTATAGACCAAAATCTGTAATGTTAACCTACATAAATTAAACCTAATTTTTAGGTTCCAGTTAATTCAGAACCCCTTGGTGGTGGGTTCTGGATATGGGTATACTTTCCAAAACTCTCCAGGTGACTCTAATGTGCACCCAGGGGTAGGAAACATTACCCTCTAATACATGAAAATCAAGGAAAGTTTGGGTGCAGGGTTTGGGCACTCTGTAATATCTGGGCATATCTGCAACTCCTAGCACTGTACCCTCAGCCTCTAATATTCTACAGAAGCTTCAAGAATGCCATTCCCTTTTAAGCTGGATATAACCCCTTTATCCTTTACCACATAGACCTTCTAGAACTTTTATTAATATGAGTTTGTGAAGGGTACTTATGAAGTAGCAATGACCCTAGAATCTCTTGTCTCCCAGAATGGACATTTATTTATTGTGAAATATAAAAATGTACCAAAAGCTTACTCTATTTCCTTTTTTAAAATCTTTATTGTTTAGATTATTACAGTTGTTCCTCTTTTTCCCTCCCGTAGCTCCTGTCCTCCCAGTTCCCACCCCACCCTCTGCCCTTACCCCTCCCACTGTCCTCCTCCATAGGTGTACGATTATTGTCCAGTCTCTTCCTACACCCCCAACACCTTCCCCCCCTCCCCCCGGAAAATTGTCAGCCCACTCCCTTTCTATGGCCCTGATTCTGTTCTATTCACCAGTTTATTCTGTTAATCCGATTTTTTTATTCACTTGATTTTTAGGTTCACTTGTTGATAGATATGTATTTATTGTTCATAATTTTTATCTTTACTTTTTCTTCTTCCTCTTTTCAAAGGATACCTTTCAGCATACTATATAATAAAGAGGGAATATGCAAATTGACCATCACTCCAGTCAATTTGCATCCACAGCTGAGGCTACATTCTCATAAAGAGCCTTAAGGAGCAATCAGCAGGGATCTGAGGCTGCGTGCCCACCCATCTCCTGCATGGGGCTTGACAGGAGACCTCAGGCTGCTCCCCCCGCCCTGGCACTAGCGCCAGAGGAACTCAGGCTGCACCCTCTTCCCTGGTGCCAGGCTGGAGGACCTCAGGCCATGCCCCCTGCTCTGGCCCCAGGCCAGGGGACCTGAGGCTGTGCCCCCACCCAGCAGGACTTGTCGGGGCCCTCAAGGTGTGCCCTCTGCCCTGGTGCTGGGTCAGGGGATCTCATGCCATGCCCTCCCACCCCAGCACCAGGCCAGGGGACCTCAGGCTGTGCACCCTGCCCTGGCACCAGGCTGGGGGATCAAAGGCCACTCCCTCTGCCCAGCAGGGCTTGATGGGGGACCTCAGGCCATGCCCCCCTGTCCTGGCACCCAGGGGACCTGAGGCTTCACCCCCCCCCCCACCTGGCAGGGCTTGACAGGGTGGGACTGGCCAGGTCTGGATCTAACCCAATGAAGGGGGGCCGTCCAGGTTTGGGTCTCGAGTGATTTTTGAGGTGCACGTGGGTGGTTGAAGACTTGACTCTGGGTTCCATGGTGCACCCCAAACTCTGATAGGAGGAAGATTTTCATATATGTTTTACTAATTTTCTTTAATCTCTGACACTTCTATTATAGAGAAAGGGCAAATAGCAATATTAAAATATTTCCTCTAATTAATCCCCTTTTAATGTGCATGAATTTTGTGCACTGGGCCACTAGTTTCATATAATACTGGTTGGGTGGTGATGAACTCCTTTAGCTTTTTTTTGTCTGTGAAGCTCTTTATCTGACCTTCAATTCTGAATGATAGCTTTGCTGGGTAAAGTAATCTTGGTTGTAGGTTCTTGCTATTCATCACTTTGAATATTTCTTGCCACTCCCTTCTGGCCTGCAAAGTTTCTGTTGAGAAATCAGCTGACAGTCATATGGGTTCCCCCTTGTAGGTAACTGACTACTTTTCTCTTGCTGTTTTTAAGATTCTTTCCTTGTCTTTTGCTCTTGGCATTTTAATTATGATGTGTCTTGGTGTGGTCCTCTTGGGATTCCTTTTGTTTGGAATTCTCTGCACTTCCTGGACTTGTAAGTTCACTTCTTTTACCAGGTAGGGGAAGTTTTCTGTCATTATTTCTTCAAATAGGTTTTCAATATCTTGCTCTCTCTCTTTTTCTGGCACCCCTATAATTCTGATGTTTGTGCGCTTGAAGTTGTCCCAGAGGCTCCTTACACTGTCTTCATATTTTTGGGTTCTTTTTCATTTTTGCTTATCCATTTGGGTGTTTTTTGCTTCTTCGTATTTCAATTCTTTGACTTGATTCTTGCGTTCCTCTAGTCTGTTGTTGGATCTTTGTATAATATTCTTTATTTTAGTCAGAGTATGCTTAAATTTATTGAAGGTCTCACTAAGTTCATCAGTGGTTTCTAGGAAAATTTTGAAAAACCTTATAACTGTGGTTTTGAACTCTATATCCTGTTGTTTGCTTTCCTCTTTTTCTGTCATTTGTGATCTGTTTCTTTGTATCTGCATTTTGGCTGCTTCTCTGGGTTGATAGAGTGGCTTTCTGTGTTAGGTGATCACTGAAAGGAATTGACCTCCAAGCCCCTTGGACATGAGAATCAGCTGTGTCTACGGTGGGAGAACTTCTGTGCTGGAGACACCCTTATGGGGCAAGAGTTGTTTCAGTGGGGCTTTGGTGCTCACTGAGTCTGCCCCCTGTGTCCCTTATAAATCTGAGGAGTTGTATTTAGGATGGTACCACTCTCACCACTGGGTATGCTGGCTCTTATATCTCCAAGGAGTTGCTATTTTAGCTTTGCCTGAAGCTACTCAGCCTTTTATATGCAAAAGCCTCTGCACGCAGCTTGGGTGGGGTGGGGTCTTGGGGAGTATACAGGGTGGAGCAACCAGCTATAGCTGCTTCTCAGCCCTGCCCTGAGAGGCACCGGGTCTCATGCCACTCTGGAGTTCCTCCCGGTGCCAGACGGTGCCAGACAGTCCAGCTCCTCCCCGTATGGTTCTGAGTCCCCAGAAACTCACCTGTAACTGGAGTTCAGAGCCATTGGGAGCTTGTGCCTCCTTCTGGTACGAAATGCTTCCAGCCCTTTCCACAGGCCCCTTCGCCTCGTGTGCCTCCGTACCTCTGCACTTTATTTCCGTACCTCCTCTGAGTCTCAGTCTCTTTCTAGTTGTAGAATTTCCACTCAGCCAGCCTTCCTGTGGGTCTGGGTGGTGTCCGTTTTCTCCTTTCGCTGTGGTTTTGAAATGGTTGTGCAAGGCTGCAATTCTGGTGTTTACCTATGCCGCCATCTTGGTTTCTCTCCAACAACAGATCCTTACTCTATTTCTTTAATCAAGGAGTAAAATTGTTATTTTAATTGCAGTATAATGAGTTTGAATCTACCCTTTCTCTTGACCTTCTCCTCTTTCTTATCAGTCCCAGAAGCATTTCTTCATGACATGCTTAGGGCTAAGAAGGAACTGTGAGTCTCACACAGGAAGGAAGGAATGTATCTACCACATACCACAAAAAGCATGATTGGCAGCTTCCGGGGCCAACCCAGAAGCCAAAAGTGTGGCTTGTGCTGGAAATGACAGAAGCATATGTACCCTACTGGCAGAACATTTTTCAAAAAGATGACATTGATCATCCCATGTCCTTGTTCAGAATTTTCCTGAAGACCTGTAGACTGCAGCATAAAGTGTGGCCTCCCAGTCTACCATTAAATGTCTTTACTCCTCACCACACAGTGGTTAGTTCTAGCCTAATTTTCTACTACTGATTAGCAATACTCCTTGCTGTTCCCCAAGAGAATTCTTCCCTTTCCCACCCTACCTCTTGTACTGTGCCTTATATGTGGAACATCCTCTCTTCCATTCAACTAAATTTTGAAGTAACTTTTTCCTTTCCTGAAAGTGTAAGACTGTGTTTCCAGAATGAACTTGGGCTTTATACTCAGACAGGTCAACTTTAAAATCTCATGACTTTCAACTAGTTTTTCATTTTTTATGCAAAAAGGGGAGAGGTTTTGATAAGACTCCTGGGAGAGGGTGGTTGAAAGAATTATATGAGATCACACATGAATGCACTTAGATGATCAATACATATTTCCCTTCCTTTTACCACTCAGATAGCATTGCTCTCTACTCTGGGTTTGTGAGAGCATGTCTTAATGTTTCTATAACAGCATAGGATCCTTGAAAGCAAGGGCCTTTTCTTAAACTTATTTGAATATTCTCTATTACTAGGAAGAGTGCCTGGCAAGTAGAAACTTCATTTTTGATGGCTGAATCAATAAATGAATAAATTTTCTGACCCTCTGTTGGATAAAACATAATGCATAGAGGAAGATGAGAAGGAAAGAGCCAGTCTACTAAAAATAGAGTGCCCTGACAAAATGTTATAATGATTAGCATAATTATGAAAAATGCATTAAATAACTTACCCAGTCATATTCTAGCCTGTTTAGCCTTCCTGGATATAGACATGAGGATATTTTTTTCTTCTCAAAATTTATTTATTTTGTGATTAAAAAACATAAAAATTGCCCTAACTGGTTTGGCTCAGTGGATAGAGCATTGGCCTGAGGATTGAAAGGTCCCAGGTTCGATTCCAGTCAAGGGCATGTACCTTGGTTATGGGCACATCCTCAGTAGGAGGTGTGCAGGAGGCAGCTGAGAGAGATGTTTCTCTCTCATCGATGTTTCTAACTCTCTATCCCTCTCCCTTCCTCTCTGTAAAAAATCATTAAAATATATTAAAAAAACATAAAAATTACTATTTAACCATTTTAAATGTACAGTTCAGTAGTGTTAAGTGTATTCATATTATTGTAACCATCTCCATAACTTCTTGCATATCTGAAACTCTATACCCATTAAACAACAAGAACATGAGGAATTGTTCAGCTTATGTTCCACACAATAGCAAAGCTGTACTAAGGTTCACACAAAAATAAACTAATTGACATTTGATGTCCTTACACTTGCAATATAAAGAATAAAATAGGCTCCTATAGTTTTCTATTTAAAACTTCCCTTTAATAAGCCACCCTCTACTGTGTAATCCAGATGGCTGTATTTGGTATATCAATGTAAAGGAATGCTTTAAATTCTATGAAAATAGGAAGGATGCACACAAAGGGGATGTTTTATAAATAGTCCAGGTAGGGATAGTGTCTCTTTCACAATAGTGACAAAAACGTTTTTTAAAAAGATTTTGTATATAAAAAGGTTACTGCTTCATTCTGAGGTGAACTGACAAAGAGATGATGCCAGAGAGTTTCTATTCTTCAGGAGGAGATATCTTTGTCCTCTCTCCAGAAAGAAAGAAAAGAGAACTAGATGATTCTTTTGCGTGTTTACTCCTAACACTGCTTAAAAAGCACTCATAGACTTATTAGACAACATGAGAACAGATTCAACTTTATATTGCAAGGTAAGAATGAGCCACTTACTGATGTTTAAGATCCATTAAGACTTGCAGATAAATTGAGACTTTTGACAGATGACCTTGAAACAAAGCACTGCAATGTGATATTTCTTTACCACCAGAAAGAAAAGACATTCTTGACAGCTGAGAAATGGGGACCAGATCTTGAAGCCATTCTTTCTTCTTAAAGGAATTTGAAATATAAAACTTAGGACAGAGGTCATGACTTTGCTGAGCTCTTCAAGAGCCTAAGGTACTATCGATATCCCATAGATAAATAATGACTTCTAATCGTTATGTTTTTAAGGAAAAATAAATGATATTTTTAGTGAGAATTTAGTGAGAATTAAATTTAGAGAATGGTTTAAGAAATTCCTCACAATTCCACAAGATCAGATATTTATTCAGTTGTACCTTCATTATTATATCTAATATTGATGGAAAAAATATAGGTTAACATAAAATCTTGTTGATATAAATGCATAATAATAGTAGCATGGCTATTTCCCCCAGCTAATACTCTTTTGGATAATAACTATAACCAAAATTAAATAATGCTGCATTTTATTAGCTCCTTCAGGACTTTTAAAATCTGGATTATTCTTTCAGGTCAGGTCTCATAAAACCACTTACAAGAGGGAAAAATCACTTTTTACATTAATAATTGATATAATAACTGGTAGGTAATCAATGGCATATGATTATTTTTCTAACAGGTTAGATTTAAAATAGGAAGGAAAACTGAAGAGAAACAAAAGAATAAAATTCTAGGATTTGTTGTTCTCACCATTTTCTAAAAAACCCTGGTTCCTTTCGAAATATTCAACACCAAAATATGCATGCTAAGGGTGCTCATTGCTACTGTGGTCTCTTTATTTCCAGGCCATTCTAGAAAATATATGCATTATATACACATTTATATACACATATGTATACATATACACATGCATGCACTTACATATGCCTATACACACACAAATGCATAATTTAGAAATTGTGAATTCACACTGTACTTCCAATTTTAAAATATCACTATGGGATTCTTTATTGTTTTTTTCAGTTCTATATTTGTGCATCTCTTCTTCCATAGTTAGAATCCTGACTCTCAACAACATCAATACCTTCATTCACCTGCTTAATTTTATAATGTACCTTAAATGGTTTCAAAATTACTTTAACTATAAAACTGAAAAACAATAGGTAAAACTATGAAAGAGAGGCCAGGATTTGCTTTCAGTACTCACTATATCCCAATTCCCAACCAAGACTGAGGCGATATAGTCAAACACTGTGTTTGTAAATTATCTGAATCAGAACTTCCCACCCCACCCCTCAGTATAATTATGACAGATTTTTGAAATTGTGTTTGTTTCTCTCAGTGTTTTCCATTTTAGTTTTTTCCCTTTCTATCCTTGTTGAATTAATGTTATTTTTAATTTGTAGAACATTAGTATGCTCCCAAAAGTCAAAACTATACAAGAAATTCCCTCTCATAACCCTTCTTCCCTATTCCCTGTTTACATTGTAAGTGACCAACTGCACTGTTTCCTGGTTTATCCTTCTACATTAGTTTTCTAGAGGTGACATAGCAAGATACCACAGATTGGGTGATTTAACAACAAAAATTTATTTTTCACAGTTCTGGAGTCTGGAAGTCCAAGATCAAGGTGCCAGCAGTTTTATTTTCCTCTAAGGACTTTCTGCTTAGGCACCCTCTCATGGCCTCTTCAAACGGCCTCTCCTCTGTACACAGGTTCCTGGTGTCTCTCCGTGTATCCTGTCTCTTCTTATAAGGACACCAGTCTGACTCATTTTAGTCTCATTTTAACTTAATTACCTCCTTAAAGGCCCTATCTCCAAATAAAGTCACACTCTTATGTACTGGGGGTTAGATATTCAACATATGAGTTTTTGGGGAACACAATTCAGTCCATAACTTCTTCCTATGTTTCTTTTTATAAAGATAATTAGATACGTGAGTATTTGTTTGGTTTTCATATTTCTTATGCAAATCGCATAAGTGTTTTACACTTTTCTGACTCACTTTTTTTCAGAGGCATTTTTGTTAAACATGGTTTTGAATTTTAGTATCCATTATATAATATCAGTTGAATATGTTCAATAGTTCCAAGATTCAAGAATTTTTATGCATTTGTGATGACTGCATCAATCCTAGCCTCTTATAAACTGTACAGATTAGACAGTGAGGAGTCATTTTGGATTTTTGGCTTACCAAGGGGTCCTGAAAACAATAATTTTTAGGAAGGGTGATTTAATTCATTAAGGTGGATATGAAGAAACTAAATAGCAAAATTGCAAGTGACTGTAGTCAGGAAGCATTTGATGTGTAGCATTAAAAGAAGCATTATAGCCAACCATTCTTGCTCAGAAGGAATTCTTGCTGGTCTTTTTCAATATGAATTAATATTTTCTTTACAAATGCCTAGTTCTGTATAATTCTTTTCACTATCACAGTAAAGCAGAGAGAGAAAGCACAGAACTATAAAAGGTATTCTTGCCCTGACCGGTTTGGCTCAGTGGATAGAGCGTCGGCCTGTGTACTCAAGGGTCCCAGGTTCGATTCCAGTCAAGGGCATGTACCTTAGTTGCAGGCACATCTCCAGTAGGGGGTGTGCAGGAGGCAGCTGATCGATGTTTCTCTCTCATTGATGTTTCTAACTCTCTATCCCTCTCCCTTCCTCTCTGTAAAAAAATCAATAAAATATATATTAAAAAAAAAAAAAAAAAGGTATTCTTCATCCCACCCTTACCACCTCCCCTCAAAACCCACAAAAACTAAAAGCAATTATACTGAAGAATAAGTTTGAATCTGTGCAATAATAATTTATGAATAGTGGTAGCTAATGCAACAGAAATATACTTGCCAAGGATCCTATATCTGAACATACTAGTATATCATTGAAACAAAGAGACTGAGTCTCTTTTCTAGAAAAACAAATTGGAATAACAGTAAGAAATATGCATGGGTTTCAGAGTCATGCATACGTGTCAAGTGTCTTTGGTCATTCAGCCAAACTGCATTTAGATGTTTGGAGAATCTGTCACTACATATATGAGCCTAGAAGTCAGGGCCTAGATTCCAATAATGGAAGTGAAATAAAGAAGCTGGTTCATGTTTTGAAGCCTTTATCTCCAACCTACTCTAATAAAAGAGTATGGAAATTAACCATCACTTTGAGATACCTAAGCAATGCCCACCAGCCAATCAGAGCAGTTGTATGCCAATTAACCCAGCCAAGATGGAGGCCAACAGCCACAGAGCTGGAGCAAACAGGAGGTTTCCATTGCAACTGCCTCCCTAGGCCAGCTGGGCCTTTGCTCACGGCAACAAAGTTTCAATTATAGAAGATAAATAAACCCCAGAAACTTGATTCCAGCCAGCCTTTGCTGGGACGTTGGGTCAATGGGAGCTGTGGGCAGCCTGAAAACGGCCCTCAGTCCCTCACCCAGGCTGGACAGACACCCCAGTAGGAACCTGA
Source organism: Murina feae (assembly GCA_004026665.1). Lineage (NCBI taxonomy): Eukaryota > Metazoa > Chordata > Mammalia > Chiroptera > Vespertilionidae > Murina > Murina feae. The sequence goes on from PVJC01015466.1 coordinate 32,963, forward strand.
ACCCTAAAGGGACTGTGGGCAGCCTGAAAATGTCCCTCAGCCCCTCACCCAGGCTGGCTACACCCCCATGGAGTAAGGGTCCATGCTGGGGGGCTTGGTCAGCCTGCAAACAGCCATCAGCCCCTCACCCAGGCTGGCCAGGCATGCCAGCAGGTGGACAGCCCCCAAAAGGGTCCCAGACTGCGAGAGGGCACAGGCCGGGCTGAGGGATATCTCCCCCCGGTCCCACCCCCCGAGTGTATAAATTTTTGTGCACCAGGCCCCTAGTGTAATTATATTTGGAGACAGGATCTTTATGAGGTAATTAAGGTTTAATGAGGTCATAAGGGAGGAACTCTAATGTAATAGAACTGGTGGTCTTATAAGAATAGGGAGGGAGGGAGGGAAGGAAGAAGAGAGAAAAGGAAGAAAGAAGGGAGGGAGGGAGGGAGGGAGGGAAGGAGGGAGAGAGAGAGAGAGAGAGAGAGAGAGAGAGAGAGAGAGAGAGAGAGAGAGAGACTCTCTTCCAGGGCACAAAGAAAAGGCCATGGAGGACATAGTGAGATGGTGGCTATCTGTAAGCTAGAAAGAGAGGTTTCATCAGAAACTGAAATAGCTGGACCTTGAGTTTTAATTTCTAGTCTCCAGAACTGTGAAAAGAAAATATCTAGCCTGTGGCATTTTGTAATGCAGCTGAGCTGATTTAATATAGAGGACCAGGCCCAAGCTCTTCATCTTTAGATGCTTTACTTCTAGAGCAAAAGATAGAAAAAAGGCACAGAGGTAAAGAGCTCATGGTACTGGTGGTAGCAGCAGCAGAAGTAAAAGAAAACTAACCAGTCTCTGTTCTGGCATATAAAATTTATTATATATTACAACTTTACATAAATATAGAAATGCAATCACACTTACACACGTTCTTTTTAATTCTTTTTTTCTTTTTTGCTTGATTTCATCAATGGTTATTCTGTTCCCCACCCCAGGCAATCATTTTAGTGGTCACCTAGAATAAATCCTTCCATGTTTTCTCCATATCATGTATTTATATGTAAACACATACATATTCATGTTAGTATATGTATATGTTAGATTTGTTATGTTTTATAAAAATGGGATCATATTATAGTTTCTTTCCTGCATCTTGCTTTTCCTATTCAACAATTCCTTATGAAAATCTCTCTGAGGTACCAGGGAGTGATCTGTTCATCACTATTAATGGCTATATTGTATTCCATTAATTCCATTATAATTTATTTCAGCCAGTCTCTTTGATGGACATTAACTATCTTCATTTTCTTTTTACTATGAACAAATGGCACGAATTGCGCTGACTTTTTGACCTATCCAGACTTTCCTTTGTTCCCCTGCTCAGTTTTGAACCTACTTCTCCAGCATATTATATCTTTTTTAAGTGGAAAAAATACATATATAATTTATGAAAGGTTGCAGATAGAGGTTGTGAGGTTTCTGGTATTTAACCAGAATAAAAATCTATCCTTTGCAACCCAGAACCCTAATGGGTATACCAAGGTTCCCATCTTAGCTTTGCTATTATTATTATTAACTATTAACTGTGTGCCCTCTCTGAGCCCTTACTTGCTAGTAGAGTTATAAGAATTTGGGAAATATATGTAATGTGGTTGATACAGTGTTTGACATATAATAGGCTCTCAATAAATGTTAACAAGAAATCATCTCTATATATGAAAGGCTAATATTCTAAGTGTCCCACCATCTAGGTAATGGTGTCACATATCAACACCCAGCTTCCTCTCCCTAGCAACTAGCCTCCTTGCAGTTTCTTCAGCCCAGGAACATGACTTGCTTTATAGCCATATGGAAACATTTTACACTGTAACCAAATGTCTGTGAAGCGTTTTCACATGCCTCATCTCATTTGATCCTCACAGAAGTCCTGGAATAGGTAGATAGGAGACTCAGTGGAATTTTCTTTTCTTTTCATTAATCAGAAAATGGAGATTTAGAAAGCTTAAAAACTTGACCCGACTGAAATGAAGTAAGAAATGGTGAACCTTGAAAATGACTTCAGGTTTTCT